>CAUYQG010031177.1:0-13321 GCA_963574415.1 Tarsius wallacei | reverse complement strand
CCCGGCTTATTTTTTTATTTGTTGTAGAGATGAGGTCTCACCAAGTTGCCCAGGCGGGTCTCGAACCCGCGGGCTCAGGCAATCCACTCACCTCAGCCTCCCAAAGGCGTGGGATTACAGGCTGAGCCACTGAGCCCGGCTTGCCCACATTTTAATAGGGCTGTTTGTTTTTTTCCTTTTGGCATGTTTGAGTTTCTTGTAGATCCTGAATGTTAGACCTTTGTCAGATATACAGTTGGCAAATATTTTTTCCTACTCTGTGGGCTGTCTCCCCACTTTCTTGATGGTTTCTTTTGCTTTACAGAAGCTTTTCAGTTTGATGAGGTCCTACTTGTCTATCTTATCTCTTATGGCATGGGCATTTGTGATTTTGATCAGGAATTGGTTGCCAGTTGCAATTTCCATAAGGGTATCTCTTGCATTTTTAAAGATTTTTATAGTTTGAGGTTTTACATTTAGGTCGTTAATCCATTTAGAGTTGATTTTTGTGTATGATGATAGGTAGGGGTCCTGTTTCATTCTTCTGCATGTGGTCAGTCAGTTTTCCCAGCACCATTTACTGAATAGGTTCTCCTCTCCCCAGTGGTTGTTGGTGGAGGCTTTGAAAAATTGAGGTTTTGCTTCTGGGATCTCTATCCTGTTCCATTGATGTATATGCCTGTTCTTATACCAATACCAGGCTGTTTTGATTATTGTAACCTTATAGTAAAGTTTAAAGTTTGGACGTATAATTTCTCCTGCTTTATTCTATAAGAAATGTATAATTTCCCTAGAACTCCCACCCAGAAACAACCCACTCACATTTCATTGGCCAAGATTGTGTCCTATGACCACTCCTAGCTGCAAGGGAGTCTTTGGAGGTGAATATTTTTAAGTGGCCTGTTTCTTCCCCAAACCAAATCAAGGTTATAGGCCGATAAGGTGAAAGGGGCAAGCTGACATTGGTCAGATAAATAGGAGTGTGTGCTTCAGCTGGCTCTCGTTGACTCTTTAACATCTTGGAGCCTCATTTGCTCATGTGTGAAAAGGACACCAGAACTGCCTGTTAGTGTTGCCGGAGGTTTAAATGAGGTCATGTGTCTGTAGCCCTCATCTCAGTCCCTGGCATCTGGTAAACCTTCCACAAAGCACCTTCCTATCCTTGCCTTGCCTGTCTTGGAAAGAGTGCAGTAGGTTGAAATGTGGATCCATCTACCAAGTCTTCATTTTAAGGATAAGGATCTCCCTATTGAGAACTTAATTGGGGCTTTCCTGCCTGTGGTAGGCAGAGTAATGATCCCCCAGAGATGTCTACGTCTTAATCCCCAGAGCCTGTGAACACATTGTGTTCCATGGCAAGGAGAAATGGAGATGGAATTTAGGTTTTAATCAGTTGAAATATGGGGGGTGAGCCTGGATCCTCCAGGTGGGTCCAATGTAATTAGAGTCTCTTTGATGGGAAGAAGGAGGCAGAAGTTCAAAGGCAAAGAAAGAGCGAAATTGAGCTCTGCTGGCTTTGAAGATAGAGGAAGGGGCTACAGGCCAAGGATTGCAGGGGATGTCTGGAAGCAGGAAAAGGTCAAAACAAAGCAAAACAAACACAGACTTTCTCCTTAACCCTCCAGAAGAAACACAGTCCTGCTGATACCTTGACAGTCCATCCTGGGTTTCTGAAGTCCAGAACGGTAGATAGTGTATTTGTGCGGTTGAAGTCACTCTGTTTGTTGTTGTTTGTTGTTGCAGTGATTGGAAATTAATACAGCGCCTCAGCCAATTAGTTCAGAAAATGGGAGGATGGCTCTGTCAGTGAGCAGAGCCCATCATGAAAGGCGGGCGGATTGAAGGTATGCTTGAGCATCAGGATGTTGCTCACCATGAGGAGTAAGCACTCCTGGCTCCAGAGGCGACTTTCCATCGGGAAGGAAGCAAGGATATTCCCGATGGAAGGCTGCTGGGACGGGGAGGCGGTATGGAATTGGGAGTTTTGAGAGATGAGGGCCTTTCAGATGACAACATCACAGTGAAGGCAGAGCTTTTGAACTCCTATTTTGTGCCTGCCTTCCTGAGTGAAGATTTATCTTCTACTTGAAAGGAGGGAATGCCAGTGTACAGAAGAAAAAACAAAACAAAACAAAGCGGAGGATGGGCGCATTCATTTTCAGGGCTGCTGTAACAGATCACCACAGACTTGGTAGCTAAAAACAGCAGGAATTCGTTCTCTCCCAGTTTTGAAGACCAGAAGGTCTGAAATCAAGGTGTGGAGTGTTGGTTCCATCCGAGGATTCTGGGGGAGAGTTTGCTCCATGCCTGTCTCTCTTAGCTTCTGGTGGTGACTGGTAGGTCCAGGTGTTCCCTGGTTTGTGGTTATATATGTCCAGTCCCTGCTACAGTTCACATGGTCTGCCCTCCTGCATGTATCTTTGTGTCTCCTCCTTTTCTCTCTAAGTACTTTGGCAGTTGGATTTAGGGCTTACCCTAATCCAGGGTGATTTCATCTTGAGATACCTGAATGCTTTGTCCAGGCAGGGTCATATTCACAGCTTTGGGTGGACATATCTTCTGGGGGGTCCCCATTCAACCCACTACAACGACCAAAGTGAGTCCATTCTTCCAGGTTCAGATGAATCATTTCCCAGGGCACTGAAGGGGTTTGTTGATAGAACACACACACAATTCTTGGAGCAGGCATGTGCCGGTGCCTGGTCTGCATCATTGGGCTCACCCTTTGCTCTTCTTTGCCCTGTGCATATCAGAGGAGACTGACCTTGCAGCCTGTGGTTCCCAGGTTCCCTGCAGCTGGTTTCGGCCTATGTCCGAATTTCATTCCCTTTTTTTTTTGGAGTTGGGGGTCTTGCTATGTTGCCCAGGCTGGTCTCAAACCCCTGGGCTCAAGCAGTCCTCCTACCTCAGTTTTCCCAGTAGCTGGGACTACAGGTATGCACTACTATACCAGGCTAGAATTTCTTTATTTTAATTAATTAATTTTTGAGTTGGAGTCTCACTCCATTGCCCAGGCTGGAGTGCAGTGGCATGCTCACGGCCACCTCAGTGTCAACCTGCTGGGCTTAGGTGATCCTTCTGCCTCAGCCTTCCAAATAGTTGGAAGTACCGGTGCATGCTACCACGCCCAACTAATTTTTAGTTTATTGTAGAGATGAGGTCTCACCAGGTTGCTCAGGCTGGTCTTGAACCCGCAGGCTTAGGCAATCCACTTGCCTTGGCCTCCCAAAGTGCTGGAATTACAAGCTGAGCCACCAAACCACTGGCAGAAGACTGGAGGGAAGGAGGAGGGGAGCAGCCAGGGTACCCCTCCACCCCTCCGGCCTGTGGTATCTGTGGTAGCAGCGACGCTTCTCCTGCCTGATGGGCCCTCTGTGGTCCTGTTGTCCTTCACATGACCTGGCCTCTGGCTCTGAGGACATTGCATCCTCCTTCTGTCCTTTAGGCCCAGGGGTTCCGGGTTCTGGCAGCCTCCCGCTGGGCCCACCTTGGCTGGGCTTCTCATGAACATATCTGTGTCGCCTTTCCCTGGATTACATTTCCTCTGTTGTAAGTGCTCAGAGTTGTTTCCGGTCTCCTGGCTAGACCCTTACTGGTACAGGAGATATGGAGAGAGAAAGTGAGACATTGATTTTGCTTGTACTAAACTCACTCAATGTGCAAAACCAGTGTCAGCCTTGTCTCTGTGCCAGCTCTGGGGAATGGCAGGTGGGTTCTGTGTTGTCTTTGTGGTAGAGATGTGGGGGGTTTTCTAGTCCACAAGCTTCTAACCTGCTGGGGGTCCATGGGCCCACCCTCCCTCCATGTAGGACACTGCACGTTGCACAGGTGCACGCAGAACATGCATGTAGACCCAAAGCAGATCTGGACCAGGAACTGGGGCTCAGGCAGTTCATCTGGGAGGTGATGCTAGAAAGCGGAAGTGGGAGGATAGGGGTGGGGGACTGGGATGGAAGGTGAGCTGATAAAGGGTCCTGCGGACATTGTGCCACTGCGGTGTTCTCTTGGACTGTGTACAAGGTGCCTCAGAATTGTCCCACAGGAAGATGAGGAGGCCGGAGCCTTTAGCCACTGACCTTCATCCCAACTGGCTGAAGGTTGACTTGGGAGAGGTAACTTGGAGAAAACAGAACAACCAAGAATGCTTTGGTGACAGCCCCTGGTGGTGGCTCATGGAACTGCCCGTGACAGCAATACTGAAGCCAAGTGGGATGCCTGGCTTCCCCAGTGCCTGCCTGCTACTGTGTGTGTGTGTGTGAATGTGTGTGCATGTTGTGTGCATGTTGTGTGCATGTGTGAACGTGCATGTGTGTGTGGGTGCACTTGTGTGTATTCACATGTGTAAGACAGACAGGGAGATGGGTACAGATGTGGGTCCTTACTGCTGGCTGGCCCCCATGTGATGTGCATCTGCTCCTGGGGAAAATAATCCTTGGATGTCAACGGGAAAGACATTTCCACAGGCACTAGATATACATGGTGCTTGGGATCAGGTGAAGAGGAAGCTTGGGGGCGGGGTCTGGTGATTCTGAGCAGGTGTTCTCTGTGGGGGTCTTGCCAGTTACCTGCCCTGGATCTTGGCCCATTTCTGGGCTTGGGTTTCCAGCATTCCCCTTGCTATTCTATGAGATGAGATGCCCGTCATCCTTCCTGGCCATCTCCTTATCAGCCGGCGAGATGAGTTTCTGTCGCTTGTAAGCAAAGAACCCCAACTTAATCCTCCCTTGAGTGTTTGGCTTTCAGATTTTTATAGCATGATTTTATATTAAACATAAATAATTTCCATTGTGCACCCGGTATCTTTAGACTCCTAAAACACAGACAAAAGCAAGGTATAGCTCATCTTTTATTCTAAGGCAAGTGTGAGTTCTCAGTGCGGTCAGTGTAGTGTCTCTGCTTTTCTAGTCGAGATCACCCGGTTTCATCTTTTTCATTCCAAGTGATGGTCCCTGGATATTGCACAATACTTCTCAACAGAATGTTTGGTGGAAGAAGGTACATGCTTAGTGACTGCTTAAGGAGCAGTCATGGGGATGGAGGAAAGAGGAGACAAGTGGCATGGGATGTCTGAGGCTGGACCTCCCTCCCTCAAGACCTAACTTGGGCCGCTTCACTTCTCTGAGCCTCAGTCACTTGAGGTCAAAACCATTAGATCAACTGAGGTGTAAACAGAGGCAGAGGCCTTTGAAAAAGCGTAAAAGTCTATGAACATGGGTGGTTTGATTGATGTAGTTTGATGCCAGGAAATTACATTAACCCCGGTTCAATAACCTAGTTCTTAAAGTGTGTTTTAGGGTTGAACCACTCATTAAATTATTCCAGATCAGTCTAACTTTGTGAACGTTATGGATGTTTTGCTTTTAAAGAATCTGTTTTCTTTGCTGTTTCTTTGCTTGAAAACTCTTCTTGTTTGTGACTTCCCATTCTTGGTTGTTCTGTGAATTACTCGTGGTAGAGACAGATGAGACGTTGATAGGTGAAGGTGGGGAGATGTGGACAGGTGAAGGTAGGGAGACGCAGAAAGGAGAAGTTGGGGGACATAGACAGGTGAAGGAGGGAGATGTGGATGGGCGAAGGAGGGGAAACACGGACAGGTGAAGGTGAGAGATGTGGACAGGTGAGGTAGGGAGATGTGGACAGGTGAAGTTGGACATGGACAAATGAAGTAGGGAGATGTGGATGGATAAAGGTAGGAAGACTAGACGGGCAAAGGTAGGGAGACAGACATGGGCAAGTGATGTAGGGAGTCGTGGGCAGGTAGAGGTGGGAGATGTGGACGGGTGCAGGAGGGGGTCACGTGTGCCCAGCAGAGTGTTTTTTGACAACTGCAGATAAACTCCTAGTTGTTTTTAGCAGCTGGACTTCTCCTCCAGATGTGTTTTCTTCTTTCCTCTGAGCTGTTGAGCAAGTCCAACCTGGAGTGGGATTCTCAGAGTGTGGGAGCAGCTGCTCTCATCTTAGCTGAATCGAGATGGGCAGTGAGACCGCTTCTTGTTGTAGAGAATTGCCTCTTTGATTTGCAGCTCAAAGCCCCCTGCGTGCAGCTGCAGGACTGCAGTGGAGTGTGAGGCTGACAGGGAAAGCCAGCGACAGCCCCAGTCGGCTCTGATGCTGGTACCTCCCAGAGTGCAGTCATTCGTGGACCACCTTCATGGCTTATGCCCACACCAGCTCACCACCCAACGCTCTTTCCCACTTACTGTTTTCATTTCAATTGATACACTTTCTGGGGAGCAATACCTTTATCTTAAAAGAAAAATTTCTATCACTCCTTAAGGTGGAACATGGATCACTTAATTTTCTTCGTTTTATTTTTTCCTGGAATACGCTACAATAAATGTGTAGCCATCACAGTCATGGGTTCCCCACCACGCAACTCCTGACCTCAGGGATGGGCAGTCGGCATCCTTTCCCTTCCATCGGTCTCTTTAAAAAATCAGTGCATGCTTTTGCTAAGGTCAGTTTACTTAGACAACACTTTGTCTCTCTTTTGAAAAGGGAAAGCCACTGTCACTTGCTCTAGAGGACAACTGTAATAATACGTAGACACAAATCAGGGTTATTACCTCCAAGCTAGGTAGATGAAGGCTCTAAAATGCCTTTATTTTGAGGCTCATTAGTTATTTCTGTTAAAAGGGGAGACTAGCAAGTATGTGAGAAGGTTAAAGACATTAACACTGAGCTGGGAGTTTCCACCTGATTTAATCAAAAGCCTTGAAAAGTTGAGAAACGTTCTCTCTTTCTCTATTCTGTATTATTTCTTGTTTTATCTTTGTCTTACCACCTAAAAGTTTCTCATGTACCTTTAGAGTATCCATCCCATACCCCCAAAACATTGCTCCCTACCAGTTATATTTTTTCATTAAACATATATTATTTTTTATTTTAAAATTTCATTTTTAATTCACAAAAATAATTATATATATTTATGGGGCATAATGTGATTTTTGCTACATGTTTACAGCGTGGAGTGACGAAATCAGTCTAATTAACAACCTCATCACATCATATACTTCTTTTTTTGGGGGGTGAGGACATTTAAAAGATACTCTATTAGCAATTTTGAAATAGATAATGATTATTGTTTATTACAGTCACCGTTCTGTGCAAAAGATCACTAAAGGTTATTCCTCCAGTCCAACTGGAACTTTGTACCCTTTGACCTGCACCTTCCCTTGGCCTGTTCATCCATCTGCCAGATTCTGGCAACCGTTCTTCTACTGTCCACTGCTGTGAATTCAGCTTTGTTCGATATTTGTGTCTCTGTGCCTGACTTATTTTCCTTACAAAATGTAATGTTGGGTATTTAAAAAATCGAATTCGTTGCCAGCATTTTAAAATTAGGTGAAAGGAAGGCTTGGTGTTTTATTTGTTTCTGTTTTTTCCTGAAAACATCTGGGTTAGGATAAGAAACTGTGTATGGCCTCTTGAGAGCTGGCTATCCAGGGTAGGGGACCTGGCCCCCAGCTTTTTGCTCCCCTGGCCTCGAGACCAGTAGAACCTCACCATGGCTGTTTGTTTCACATCGTGTGAAGGGCTTGATTTGTTAACTTTGTTGTTTGAAGTGATGAATGCCCCTTGGACTTTCTGGCCAGATGGGGCTTTTTTAGTGACAAGGGAGCCAGAAGGTCCTAGGACACACGAGAACAGACGCTGAAAAAGTTTGTGTTGGACAATGACCTTATGTAACTCTCAGGCTACATAGGTTGGGGCTACATAGGTTTCCCTGGGGAAAATGATTTTGTTATTGTCACTTCATGTACTTTATAGTAGGCTCGGCAACTAAAAGATATATGACTAACTGATCTAAATGAGATTCCAAATAAATGCCATATTTTTAAATTTAAGCCAGGGTAGGTGGGTCAGTGTCATATACTATTTCTCTTGTGAGAGATTCATTAATTTATTAATTCAGTGAACATTCGAGTGTCTTCTATTTTCCAGGCATTGCTTTTGCATTATGTAGAGGGGAAGGACATAGTTCTCTGATCTCATGAAGCTTGTATTCCAGCAGGGGAGACACAGAGAAACCCTTGGTGTTTTGATGTTTATGGTGACCATATTTTCAGAACCAAACAAGTACTGAAGTGCTTGTTGATTTCGAATGGAGCCAGAGTCCAGATGGACTGATGGTGGGAGGGTAGTAAGGTCAGATAGATGGCTGTCGAGGAGAAAGAGCCCTATTTGGTCTGGACATGGGTCAGCATTGGGGCCATTGGTGTTTTGTGAATTAGAGAGTGGCATATTGAAAGTGATTTTGTAGCAATGCCAGCTCATGAGAAGATGAGTAGATTCTGCTTACTTTTGCATTTTTGCAACAAATACCAACCTTCAGAAGCCAGGGGGGCAGAAAGCTTGAGGGACCGCTCCCGTTCCCTGAATATCCAGGGGCCACACACAGCTTTTAATCCCATCAGATGTTGTCAGGAAGAAACAGAAATACATCACAATGACTTGTTGCATTTTGTTCTCTTCCTAATGATTTGTTTGTTACAATTTAAAATGCTTGTGGAGGCAAGGCAAGGTACATAAGTCAGTAAACACGCTGAAAAATAACCAGAAGCTGGGGCAGAGCTGGAGCGGGAAGAGCCAGTGCGAAGACTCTGAGCTTCCCATAATCTTGGCTTTTGGGAGCGACAGAAAGGAGGCCGTTTTTCCTGAACCCAGTGATACCTGATTGAGTTTCCAGGTGTGCAGAGATAAGAACAGGTCTCCAAAGGAATGCAGCTTGGTGAGGCTGTTTCGGTGTTGCACAATGAAGTGTGATGGTCTGGCTAACGTTGCACGGGGAACCGTTAGCCATGTTTGAAGCAAATCTCACACTTTCTAACATGCAGCGCTTCTTCGGCATATTCCTCTGGATGTATAATACTTATAATCTGTCTCCCAAGGCTGTTTCCAAAGTGATGACACAGCTGAGGAGTCTAAGGCACAGGAGAGATGCTGTCTAAGAAAGATGGTTCTGAACATTCTCAGCTGCATTATTCGTGACCTTGAATGTCCCAGAGAGAAGTCTGGCCTCTTAAAAGTATTTGCCTCTTCCCCCCACCCCCCGCCCAGGTTGATTTGTGACCTATTGTGTAGAAAGGCTGTCTTCTAGAAGGAGGGTTAAGAATTTGTTTTCTCATTTTCCAAATCTCAGTTTATAGCAGTGAAGTTTATTTTACAAGCACAGCTAGAAATGCTGGACTCTTGAACACAAGGACTCAAATGGGTTCTCTGGTTGTTCATTAATGGAAGAATGGCGGGGTCTTTGGTTTGTGCACAGTGGGAAGAGTTTTCCCTTGCACAAAGGCCAGTTGAGGCAATACCAACTGAAGCTTGGTCTCCTTGGTCTTTTGCATGTCCCCATGTAAACCAGAACCCCCACCCACTGTGTCACCAATGAGGTCTTCCTTCTGCAAGCTGAAAAGCTACTGTGAGTACCCTTTATGGCTACAGCATTGGACACAGCTGTTCATGATCCCAGTTTGTAGAGAGCAACAACATTGTTGTAGGTAGTCATTTACTGAGCTGCTGCTGTGCCAGGATCCAAGTGGGATATTGGAAGTGCAAAAGAAGAAATGACAGTGACATGTAAGAAGCTGATTACCGAGATGGAGAAACATCTGTCTCTATCTTCTGTCCTTTTGTTTCTCTATTCATTCATCCATTATCCACCTGTCCATCTGTCTGTCCATTCATCCATCCATCCACCCACGCATCCACCCACCCATCATCCATCCATCCACCCATCTATCCATCCACCCATCCACCCACCCATTTATCCTTAACTAACAGCCAAAGGAAATATAAAGAATTCTGGGTGCTGAGACTAACAGAATGAATACTAAGGGAGTTCAAAAGAAGGGAAAGTCTTTGGGGTCAAGACTGTTGCAGAATAATCACAGCCTTTGACTAGAAAGGAGGCTTCCTCTGCAACCTGCTGTTCTGGTGACGAGTTTGATCTCTGGTTCTGAAAGGCTGGTGGTGTGGCACGGATAATTACACACGAGGTGTGGAGGGTTGGAGGACACAGGATTTGGTCAGGGGGTCGGTTGTTAAGCCTCTTTTTCCAGCAGCATTTTGAGACATAAAAACCCACTGTCCAGTGTGGTTTGGTTGCCAACTTCCTTGGACCTGTGCCATGATTTGAGTCGATCACTCTAGTCTGGAGCGTTGTGTGACAGTCAACAGTCTGCCCAGGAAACTATCTAGGCCAGGATGGCGCATATATATCAGAAAGCCGCCAACCCCAACCCTTGCCCATGGCACTTGAAGCTCGTCCCTGCTCTCTCTCCTGCCGAGCCCAGAGGCGGCCTCAAAGTCTCCAAAATGACACTCCTGGCACCCAGTGCCATTTGACTGTGTGGACGCACAGGATGAACTGCCCGCCTTCCCCGCCCAGCCCCCCTGCGCCTGCCCAGGCAATGGTCATGCACACCTGGAAATGGTTTCTGGCTCTCAGACTTCTGGAGCCTCCTTTATTCACTCCTATTTTATACTTCATTGAATTTTCTCCACAAGCACGAAAGCAATCCCTGCTGGTTACAACAAGGCATCAGCACAGGCGTTGACCAGGGAAAGTCGGTGATCTCTCCATTCTGGCTTGACCTTTTAGTGCCTCCTCTCTTCCCCCATATCTTCTCCACACACAAACACACGTGCGTCGATGGATATATTTCATTTTTTAAATTGGATGTTGAGAGAGCTATGAGCAAGACAGATAAATTCCACAGGGAGCTTACATTCTAGTTAAGGAGACAGACACTAAGTAAGCACACAAATAATTAAAATAAATATAAGTCCACGGAGTGATCAATGTTATGTAAAAATTAAAGCAGGATGTCAGTATAGAGCCTGATGGGACATGGAGAGTACTTTAGAAAGGGTGGACAGAGAAGTTGTAACCCTCTCCCTCTCCCTCATTTCTATCATTCGTCACAGTTATCTCTTCTTGATCTCTCTTCTATAGCTCTAGAACCAGATTTCCTGGGTTTGAATCCCGGCTCTGCCTCTTACTAGCTGTGTGATCTTGGCCAAGTGACCGACTTTCTGTTCTTCACTTTCCTTATCTTTTAAACTGAAGACAGGATTATTACGAGAATTAAGAGCGATATTATAGAGCCTAGAACAGAACCTGACGCTAGTGAGAAATCAGTAAATATTAGCTGTCTTTTTTGGCTGTTATTTTGGCATCCCATCAACTCAATGCAGACTTAGGGGTATGCTAAGAGCCAGTCCTGGGTCAGTTCCTGTGAGGAGACATGGGTAAGAAGAAAGTCCGCTTTGTAGAGATGCTTACAACTTTGCCGGAAAAGGGAACATTAACAGGAAGGGCCTCTTGCCTCTCCCCCAACCCCTGACCCCACACCAAGAGCCTGGAAAAGGGAGTCCATTTTCTTATTTGGGGGAGTCCATTTTCTTGTCTGGTGGAGGTTTCTTCTGAGCAGGCTGTGATAGTTATTTCAGGTTGTTTGTGTACTTATCTCGAGGCTGATATTAGATTGGCGTGGCCTCAAGGCAGGGATAGTGGTTTGATGATCTCTCTAAGGGTCCCTCTAGCCTAGACAATACCTTTGTGTGAATTGGAAATGCACATCCTGCTGGGTGGATGACTTAGAAACAGGTGCTTCTCTGGTGGTCACAGACCTGTGGGCATATGTGGGGCTTCTTCTAAACACATTGGCAGTCCGGGTGTAGTTCCACTTCTGCCCTAAGTAGAGCACTTCATACAAAGAGCCCTGATCTCATTGTCCCTATGGTACCTTGTATGGAATAGGTGCTTGCCAAGTATTTTTAAAGGTTTAAGATACACTTTATAGTGTATACATATATATATACATACAGTAAATGCACAAATCAGAAGGCTGTATAGCTCAATGGATTTCCACCAAGTGCACATACTTATGTAACCACCACCTAGTTCAAGAATCGGAGTGTGATCAGCACCCAGAAGCTCCCTTATGCTCTTTCCAAGTGACTTCTCTTCTGTCCGTGGTTACCATGATTCTCACAACTAGCACCATTTTGGAGCATCCACAAACCCATGACCTAGCAATTCCACTCCTAGTTGAATACTCAACAGCAGTTAAATGTGTGTTCACCAAGATACATGTACAAGAGTGCTCATAGCAGCATTGTGCATAGATGCCCCAAACTAGAAACAGCCCAAGTGTCCATCAACAGTAGAATGGATAAGCAAACTGTCATGTTCATAAAGTGTCAAAACAAACTACTGCTATATGTAACACCTAGGTTCATTTGAGAAACATAATGTTGTCCACAGAGGCCATATCATTCCTTGTATGTGAAATTCAAGGGCAGCCAGAACTAGCTTATGGTTTTGGAAGAATCTAAAAACTTTTCACTTGTAGTGGCTTTAAAATGCTTCCACAAATTCTTTGATGCCCCTCACTTTAGTAGGCAGAGCTGAATTCTCCACTCTTCTAATGTGGACTGGATTTAGTAGTGAACCGTATTTAGAAATATGGCAGACGTGAGGTTGTCTGACTTCTGAGATCAGAATGTAGAAGGCGTTGCATCTTTCTTCTTGTTCTCTCTCTCGGGGCACTCATTCTGGAAGAAGCTGGCTGCCATGTTGTGAGGATACTCAAGTAGCATGTTAGCAGAGGGCTGCATGGTGAGGACTAGGTCCAGTGGCCACATGAATGAGTCACCTTGGCTGTAAATCCTCCAACCTGGTCAAGCCTCGGGATGGCTGCAGCCCCAGCCAACACTGTGACTGAGATCTTGAGAGAGAGAGAGAACCACCTAAGCCAGAACCATCTGTCAAAGATGCTGTCATGTTCATGACCCTGAGAAACTTTAAGAGGATAAATGTTGTTTTGGAGTAGCTAAGTTTTGGGGTGACTTTTATGCAGCAACAGGTAACTAATACATTGCTCTTCCTCATTTTCAACTGTAGGGCCTGCGCGAAAGAGTCATTTTTTTTCTTGCAGCAGAATTAAGACAGGGGTCTACTGAAAAACAGTGTGTGTTTCTCACTGTCTGTAGTTGAAGATGACTCTCTCAGTGTGGACTTAGGAGACTGTGTTCCTGGTCTCTGTTAATGAAGAAAAATTGTCCTGGAGAGAATTGTAGAGATGATGAGGGTCAGAAACCCCTCCAAGAGCCCTCCACGGAGTGGCCTTGGGCTGCAGATCACCCACAGTTAAGTGGGCATGAAGGCATGTTGCCCACTGGACAGAGCTGTGCCGATGGTGGTGACCAGGGCTGCTTCTCTTCTAGGCTGAGATGGCTCACAGGGCATCCCCTTAGGTTGGGGCCTGTGCTTGTTACGTATGTCCCATAGCCCCTCCTGGCCCGGCTACTCACTTTTATATTCCCTGACTGGTCCCTG
>CAUYQG010031175.1:0-12426 GCA_963574415.1 Tarsius wallacei | reverse complement strand
ATAGCTTAAAGGGTATTTTGTCTGACATTAAAATTGCAACTCCAGCTTTATTTTGTGTTCCATTTGCCTGAAATTTTGCTTCCCATCCTTTGTCTGTGAATGTCCTTTCTGGTAAGATGAGTCTCTTGGAGACAATATATTGTTGCTTTATGATATTTCATCCATTTTGCCATTCTACGTCTTTTCAGTGGTGCATTTAGTCTGTTCACATTCAGGCTAATTATTGAAATGTCAGAGTTTATCCCTGTCATGGGGTTCTTACAGAGGTGTTGTTGATCCTGTTTGTTTGTTGTGTTTCTTTTGATTTTTGGGTTGATTCGTGTGTGTTTTCAGTCTGTTTCCTGCACTCTTGTGAAGAATGTTGTTGTTCTTTTTTCCCTTTCTTCTGTGTTTAATACTTTCTTAAGTGTTTCTTGTAGGGCTGGTCTAGAGGCAGCATAAGTTTTTAGGGATTGAATGTTTGGGAAAGATTTTAATTCTTCCTCACTAATGAAGCTTAGTTTAGCTGGGTAGGTTATTCTTGGTTGAAATTGATTATCTTTAAGGTCTTTGAAAATTGGGCTCCAAGCTCTCCTAGCCTGAAGGGTTTCTGTAGATAAATCCACTGCTATTCTAATTGGTCTTCCCTGGTCTGGCCTTTTTCTCTTTCTGCCTTTAGAATTTTTTCTTTTATATCTACTTTGTTTAAGCGAATTATTATGTGTCTGGGAGTTAGTCTTCTCATTTGTTGTCTTGCAGGGGTTCTCTGAATCTCTTGTATTTGAATTTTCATGTCACTGATGAGATGAGGGAAGTTTTTTTGAATAATTTCATGAAATGTTTGTTCCAGGGTGGTCTCTGTCTCTTTTTCTGCCTCAGGAAGTCCAATTACTCTTAGGTTTGGTCTCTTGAAGTAATTGCTCACCTCTTGAAGGTTTTGTTCTATCTTTTTAAGTTTCTTTTCTATGATTTGGACAGTTGGGTTAGTTCTGTATTTTGGCCTTCAAGCTCTGAGATTCTTTCTTCTGCTTGGTTAAATCTGCTTTCCATTCTTATTAGTTTGTTATTTATTTCAATCACAGTATTCTTTGCTACTGTTATCTCCATTATCAACTCCTTCCTATTTACCTTTTGTCTCTCCTTAATTTGTTTTATTCTATTAGTGTCTTGATGTCTGGGTTTGTAGTATGTGACCAGTCATTTTGGGGGCTCTTCATTGTTTGCATTCCAAAGTCTGTTTTCTCAGTGTCTGGTCTCCCAGGGGTCTGTGTGAGACCTATATTTTTCTTTTGGTTTTTCTTCATTTGTGTAGATTTTCCTCCCCACTTTTTCCTTTTTCCCCCTTCTCTAATTTTGTTGTTCAGGGGTGACAGGGTTGCTTTTACTTCCATTTGCTTGATCTCCTATTCTTCCTTGTGTGAATCCTCTAGCTTTGTTTACTTCTGAAGCTTGACTTGGGTTGAGGATTGTACTTTTTTTTTCAGTTTTGAGATTGAATTGAGGGGAAAGCTGTGATTCAAAATTTATCTACAGATCCCAGTATCCACTGACAGGTGTATGAATACCTTGGAACCTACTTCTCACTGCCTTGCAATCTGTCCATGCAGTGGGGGAATAGGTTTACTCCCTGAAAGCAACATGTGATAAGAAAAAGGAAAGGAATGGAACAGGGGAGGGGAGGAAGAGGAAGGTGGAGAGTGAGAAGAGTAAGAGGGAAAAACAGACAAAAGTACTGACTAATAAATAAAAAGAGACAAAAAGACAGAAAATAGTAAGAAAACAAACAAAAACAAAAACAAAACAAAAACCCAGAAAACTAAAGCATACAGACAATCATACAGACACACAAGCCAATCAACCTCCTTATTGATAGTATTCCTTTACACAAGCATGAAGTCTAAAGGATAAAAAAAAAATCAGTAAACTAACAGAGGCAAAGCTAGTATGTAAACACTATCAATAGCAGTAAGAAGAGAAAAAAAGAGGAAAAAAAGAAAAAGGATAAGTAAAACAAACATACAAACAATACAAATAGAAAAAATAACAAGGGAACCAAGCCTATTCTTAGATCATTCCTCTAAGTCCAATGTCCTTTCAGCTCTGATCTCTAGTTCTCATTGCAGGCTGGTAGGGTTATTCACTGCTAGGATCTGATTCCCCAGGCCTGCTGTGGGGGGAGGTTTGATTAGATCTAAGCTGAGTCAGTTTGCTGCCTGAGAAGTTGGCCATTCAAATCTGACCTGTGTCCAATCTAGCATGGGGGAGGGGTTTCGGTCTCTCCCAGTTTGATTTTATTACCTTAGACCTCAAGCTGGAGGTGGGCAGAGCTAGGCAGAGCCGGTGTGCTGGGTGGGTCAATGCAGTTTCTGAGTGGTCTCAGGGCTCTAGCTGTTATCCACCCCACCCACACGGCTGAACTGGTGGAGGCGGAGTGTGGGACACTCCTTTTATTCCTAGTTTGCTGAGTGCTTTTATCATGATAGGGTGTCTAATTTTGTCAAATTATTTTTGTGTGGGATTTTCCCCCTCTACTCTATTAAAGTGGTACATCATGTTGACTGATTTTCTCATGTTGTATGACTCTTGCATTCCTGGGATAAATCCCTTTTGGCCATGGTGTATACTTTTTAAAATGAGCCGTTTAATTTGATTTGTTAGTACTATATTGAAGAATTTTGTGTCTGTATTCATAGTGCTATTGATCTTTAATTTTCTTTTTTCAAGATACCTTTGTCTATGGTATCAGGGTAATGCTGGCCTCAAAGAATATATCCCTTCCACCCCCTGCTTCTATCCTTTAAAGAAGAATTTGAATGTCAATCCCTTTTTAAATGTTTGATAAGTTTTATTAGTGAAGCTAATCAGTGAAAATCTGTTTCTAGATTTTTCTTTTGGTGGAGGTTTTGAGTATTGATTCAGTCTCTTTGTATAAATCTGTTGAGATTTTCTATTTCTTCTTGAGTCAATTTTGGTAATTTATCTAAGCATTTGTACATTTCATCCTGTTTACCTAATTTGTTGGCATTCATTTTTTTCATAGCATTCTTTAATAGTACATTTAATTTCTGTAAATTTGATGGTAGTCTCACTTTTATTTCTGCTTTTGGTTATCTGCATCTTCTCACTTTTTTTCTTACTCAGTGTAGCTAAAGGTTTGTTAATCTTTCTAAAGAACCAAATTTTGGTTTAATTGATTCTGTTCTCTATTTTGCATATCTTTTTATTGTTTATTATAGTCACTCTATGGTGCTATAGAACACTTGAAGTTATTTTCCCTACTTCGCTATACTTTTGTATTTGTTAACCAGCCTCTGGCTATCTCCCACTCTCCCTTTTCTTCCCAGCTGCTGGTAACCACTATTTTACTCTTCACTTTTGTGAAATCAACTTTTTTAGCTTCCACGAGTGAGAACATATTTATTTTTCTGTGCCTAGCTTATTTTATTTAACACAATGCCATTCAAGTTCACCTATGTTGATGCAAATGACAGAATTTCTGCTTGTCTCTCATCTACTTTTTTTTTTTTCCTTCCTTTGGTAGGGTCTGTTTTGTTTACTCGTCTTTAGTTCCTAAGGTGTGTTCAGTTAGGTTGTTCATTTGAGAGTGTTCTTCCTTTTAACATATTCATTTATAGACTTCCCTCTGAGAACTGCTTTAGCTGCAGCTTGTATGTTTTAATATGTGTTTTCAATTTTCAAAGTATTTTGTGATCTTCTTAATGGTTTCTTCTTTTACCCATTTGTTGTTTAGGAGTGTGTATTTAATTTTCACATACTTGCAAACTTTCGAGTTTTCTTTCTTTAATTTCTATTTTCATTCTACTGTGGCTTTAATCTTTTAAAATTTATTGAGAATGGTCTTATGGCCTAACATGTGGTCTGGCCTAAAAAATGTTCCATGTGTTCTTGAGAAGATGTATCCTGTCACTGTTAGGTAGACTGTTTTGTATATGCTTGTTAGGTCTGGTTGGTTTACACTGCTGTTAAAGTCCTCTAGATTGTTATATGATGTTATTTCCTATTTTCTTATCTTCTGTGTAGATATTCTATCCATTATTGAAAGTGAAGCATTAGACTGAGCTTGGTGGCTCATACCTGTAATCTCAGCACTTAGGGAAGCTGAGGTGAGAGGACTGCTTGAGCCCAAGAATTTGAGACTAGCCTAGGCAGCACAGGGAGAACTTGTCTCTACAAAAAAAGAAAAAAAGAAAAACAATAGCTGGGTGTGGGGGCACATGTCCCAGCTATTCAGGAGACTGAGGCAGAAATATCCTCTGAGCCTGGAAGGTTGAAGCTGCAGTAAAAAAGCAGTCTAAAACTTCTGACTCACCAATAACTTAATAGCCTATTGTTGACCAGAAACCTCAAATAACATAAACAGTCAATTAACACATATATGATAATGTATCATATACTGTATTCTTACAATAAAGTAAGCTAGAGAGAAGAAAATGTTATTAAGTCATAAGGAAGAGGTAATATATTTACTATTCATTAAGTGGAAGTGGATCATCATAAAGGTCTTTTTCCTTGTTATCGTCATGTTAAGTAGGATGAGGAAGGGTTTGTCTTGTTGTCTCAGGAATGGCAGTAGCAGAAGAGACAGAGATAGCGCAAAAGACAGAAGAGACAGGGACACTGTGTAACTTTTACTGAAAAAAGTCCATGAATAAGTGAACCAACACAGTTCAAACCCATGTTGTTCAAGGGCCAACTATATTACCAAAAAAAGGCAAGTGCAACAATATCAAGGGTAGAGTGTTTAGAAGCACTGAATGGCACTTGGGGTTGTCCATGGTTTTAAAAGGGAAAATTCCATCAAGAAGAAATGCCATTAATTTCTATAGCTTTAAATAAAATTGCTTTAAAATGTATTATGCAAAATTTTATGGAAATACTTGAATTTCTTAATGAGGTTCAAAATCTATTTAATATGCCACTTAGAAATGGAAGCATTGTTTTTTTTTTTAAAAAATAAGGCTTATTTCTTCTGCTGGGGTGGTTACATTAGTATTGGTATAATTAATGATATATATACCTACATTTATACCATATATCTAACTTTACAAGCATTTAACATCATAAATAAATAAATAAAATGAAGACAAATTATTAATACAAAACAATAATAAGGCAACTATATAGAAAAATTCAAAATTAACAAACGTGTGCTAATTTTGGTATAATATTGTTGCTATACACATATTTACACATTAAGCACTTAAGAAGCACGTGAAAAATCACAGAGCTAATCAGATTCAAAACTAAACTTTAAGAACTCAAATGAGGCTGAGCTCGGTGGCTCAGCCTGTAATCCCGTGCTTTGAGAGGCCAAGGTGAGTGAATTGCCTGAGCCTGCGTGTTCGAGACCCACCTGGGCAACTTGGTGAGACCTCATCTCTACAATAAATCAAAAATTAGCCGGGCGTGGTAGTGCACGCCTGTAGTTCCAGCTCCTTGGAAGGCTGAGGCAGAAGGATCACCTGAGCCCAGCAGGTCGAGGCTGCGGTGGCCGGGAGCAGCCACTGCACTCCAGTCTAGGCGACAGAGTGAGACTCCAACTCAAAAAAAAAAAAAAGAACTCAAATGAGATAAATCACAAAAAACTGACTAAAATGCTATAAAATAAAAAATTAAAGACTAACAGATTGCAGAAATGAATATATTCATTTAGTCATTTATAAGCATTCTTTGAAATAGTTGTTCTTGGCTAAAAGGAAATAAAAATTGAAATTAAAAGTCACTTAGAAATGAATTGACTTTGAGAAGAATAGTAAAAATGAAAAAGATAAATTATGATTAAATAAGCATAAAAAGGCAATGAAAAGTTTGCTTGAAGAGATTAATAATTAAAACAGAAATGAATAAAATTTAAAATAAAAGATACCTGAAGAGATTAAAAGCAAAAAGCTGAGTCTTTGGTAAAACTGGCAAGACTATTAAGAGGGAGACATACAATAAAAAGGAGACAGTCATAGGCATGGAGGATATTAAGTATACAAATTTTGTTCCAGAAATGAGCATGACCCAAAGTTTCTGCATTTTGTTTAAATGGGGCAGCATAGACATTTTTGTCTAGATAAAACATAGGTAGATAAAGAAATGTAGGTTTACAACTATCAGTGTGTCTTAAGCATTTTCTTTGCATTTGTTTGGAAATTTTGGTTTAAATTATAATAAAGTATACATGTTTGTAGTATGTTAGGTGTTATGGCGTGTGACATTTTTTTCTGGTTTGTATGCATGTGTTAAGTATTTTTCACTCTGGGATATAGACCATAAACATCTAAAAACAACACACTTAAGGGTAAAAGTAAGGTGTTTCATTTTCACTTGGGTTTGAATATTTTCCATAAAAAAAAGCAGTGAGAAGAGTAGCACTGTTTTATAATTTGGAAAATCTTTTTAATATCCAGTTTAATAGAAGACATGGTATTTTATAAGTGCTCGTGCATTCAGTCTGCCAAGATAAATGAAGAAAGTCTGGCCTCATACACTCAAACACTTAATCTTGTAATTGCCATTTCACATTAATTTGAAATTCTGCTTCATCACATTCTAAATACTCATATATAAGATGGGTTTTTCTATTTTTTAATATGGTTCTAAAAATATATTCTAAATACCTATATTTGGACAAAGACATATGGTATTACACAACTTTTTATATTTTCCTTCCCATTCTTGGTAATTTTATTTTCCAAAAAATTTCAGAGTCTTTTAGTCAAGTCCCACAAAAACAATTAGGATCTAACTCAGGATTTTAAGTTAATTTCTGGAAGACTGCCATTTCCAAAAAGAGAGTATTCCCAACCAGAAAAATGGTATATTTTACAATGGTTGGAAAGATTTATTTATTTACTTATTTATTTGGAAAGATTTAAACTCAAAAATTACCTTGTGGAATGTTGTATAATTCAAAGGAGAATAGAAAGTCATTTCATTTTCTATTTCTGCACATTGTGTTTTTATGGATACTTCTAGTCTAATTGCATCAGTCAGTAAAAATATTTTCAGTATAGATTCAACCTGGATACCAGAGAAAACTCTAGAAGGCAAAGGCAGAGTATTTTAATCCTTTTCCTCAATCTAGACCTAGGATATTTGCATTCTTTCTCACCTGTCGGCCTGTTATATAATAAAACTATTCTACCTATGTGCGATCCCTGTCCCCATAAATTAACCATTCCCAAACTATCCCTGAGGCTGACTCTGCAGGGTCATGGTCTAAGGTACAGAGACTAAATCAGCCTAGGTGTCTTCCAAGTCTCTTGTTCTCAGTTAGAAGGTCAAGTATTGTTGTTTCTGTAACTTCCAGGATACAAGTGGAAGGAGAGTTCAAGTGTAATTGGAAAATGATACTGGAATAGTCTTAATTCCCTAATTTCAACCCACTTAAAAGTACTTCCTCAGTCAAATAGCCTGACAGACCTTCCACAATCCACCATCCCCACTGTGGAAGGGCAGAGCTGAAAATGGCTCAGCAATTCTCCTTCGGGTGGACTGGAGACATGACTCTTACTAATGCAGTCTCAGGCACATTACTATCACACATAAGATATTGCCACTTGGGTGTCTAGCAGAGGCTGACTTAGTCACAGCCCTGTGTGTGTCCTCTGATGTCTGACGAAGTGTGACTCCTGGCTAAAGGTTTCACAGCCCTCCTTGTACACACAAAGTTTCTACCTTGAGTGTGTCCTCTGATGTCTGATGAGGTTTGACTTCCGACTGAAGCAGCGCCCACACTTTCTGCAAACATAAGGCTTCTCTCCTGAATGTGTCCTCTGGTGTCTAATGAGGTGTGACTTCCGGCTGAAGTCTTGCCCACACTCCCTGCATACATGAGGCTTCCCCCCTGAATGTGCCTTCTGGTGTTTAAGGAGAGTTAACTTATCACAAAATCCTTGTCCACACTCCCTGCACACAAAGGCACCTGAGTGTGCCCTCTTGTGTCTCAATAGGTTTGGCTTCTGCCTAAACCTTCTGCCACACTCCCTACACATGAAAGGTTTTTCCCCTGAATGTGTTCTCTGGTGTGAGATGAGGGTTGACTTATCATTAAAGCCTCGTCCACACTCCCCACATACAAATGGCTTCTCCCCAGAGTGTGTCCTCTGGTGTGTGTTGAGGGTTGATTTCCGGGTAAAACCTCGCCCACACTCGGTACATACAAATGGCTTCTCCCCTGTGTGTGACCTCTGGTGTTTGTTAAGATTTGACTTCAGGCTAAAGCATTGCCCACACTCCAGGCATACATAAGGTTTAACCCCTGAGTGCGTCCTCTGGTGTGTCTTGAGATTTGATTTCCAGCTAAAGTGACGCCCACACTCTGTGCATACATAAGGCTTCTCTCCCGTGTGTGTCCTTAAGTGTCTGATGAGGTGTGACTTCTGGCTAAAGCCTTGCTTACACTCCCTGCAAACATAAGGTTTCTCTCCTGAATGTGTCCTCCTGTGTCTGATGAGGTGTGAATGCTGGCGAAAGCCACGCTCACATTCCCTGCAAACATAAGGCTTCTCCCCAGTGTGTGCTCTCTGGTGTGTAATGAGGTTTGACTTCAAGCTAAAGCTCTGCCCACATTCCTTGCACACAAAAGGCTTGACCCCTGAGTGAGTCCGCTGATGTGTGAAAAGGTTTGACTTCCAAGTAAAGCCTCGTCCACAATCCTTGCACACGTAAGGTTTCTCCCCTGAGTGTGTCTTTTGGTGTGTGATGAGGTTTGACTTCCAGGTAAAGCCTCGCCCACATTCCCCGCACATATAAGACTTTTCCCCAGAGTGTGTCTTTGGGTTTTTAATGAGGACTGACACCCTGCTGAAACTTTGTCCCCATTCAGTATACATATAGGCTGTCTCCACAGTGTGTGTCTTCTGAAAGTTAAGTAGGTTTGAATTCTTGATAAAGCCTGGTCCAAACTCTTCATATTTGATCGCTCCAAATCCCAACACTTCTAAACCATGCAATACTTCGCCTGTTTCTTTAAGGGTTGGATTCCCTTCTAGGCTGGACCTTAAATCCTTCACCACTGTGTTGTCTTCCTTGGACCTTACTGGCTGTCTCTTAGGTGAGATGGAGGATAACTTTGAAGTGGCACTTTTGTTTACTCTCCGAAACAGGCGTTTGGAGTCTTCTCTCTCTTGAATTATTTCTTTATCACTAGAGCGGAATTGATAAAAGAGTTGATCCTGCTGTTGTTTCTGATCTTCTGGGTAGCATTTTCCAGGACTGAGAGGATTTCCTGCACATAAACTTGAGAACAGCTGAGGGAGATGACTCAGCCACACATGTTGGCTGAGGGCCTGCTGATTGGAGAACATCAGAGGGCAGGAAGGACAAGGTTGAATTTCTGGCTTTGATCCTGCTGAAGAAAGAACATTTTCAGAGGAGTCATAGGTAATGCTGCCCAGGTCATTTTGTCTTGCCTATTAGTTATTCATAATATATTTATATCACAAGTTATCTCCCAGCTAGATATCCTTCCCAATACCCTTTTTTCATTTTACTTTATGTATTACATTCTCTATTGCAGGGGTTGGCAAAGTCAACTGACAGGCCAAATCCAGCCTGCAACCTGTTTTTGTATGGTCTGCCGACTTTCTTTTTCTTTTTTTCTGAGTTGGAGTCTCACTCTGTCACCCAGGCTGGAGTGCAGTGGCACGCTCATGGCCATCCCAGCGTCAACTTGCTGGGCTCCAGCGATCCTTCTGCCTCAACCTTCCGAGTAGCCGGAACTACAGGCGCATGCTACCATACCTGGCTGACTTTTGATTTATTGTAGAGATGAGGTCTCACCAAGTTGCCCAGGCTGGTCTCAAACCTGTGGGCTCAGGCAATCCACTCACCTCGGCCTCCCAAGGTGCTAGGATTATAGACTGAGCCACCGAGCCTGGCAATCTGCCAACTTTCTAAAGGGTTGAACTAGACAGAGACCAACACACAGACAGAAAGGCAGAGAGAAAGAGTGAAAGAACAAGAGAGAAAAGAACACAATGTGACAGAGATTGCATATGGCCTAAAAACCAAAATATTGGATACTGGCCAGGCACAATGGCTCATGCCTATAATCCCAGAATTTTGGGAGGCCAGGGAGGGAGTATTGCTTGAGCCCAGGAGTTTGAGACCAACCTGGGCAACACAGAAAGACCTCATCTCTACAAAAAAAAAAAAAAAGAGCCAGGAGTGGGGAGTGGTGGTGCATGCCCATAGTCCCAACTTGGGAGGCTAAGGTGGAAGGATCACTTGAGCCCAAGAGAACAAAGCTGTGGCAAGCTGTACTCCAGCCTGGGCAACAGACTGAGACCCCAACTCAAAACAAATAGACAACAAGGAAACCTAAACACCCAAAACCAAAATATTTACTATGTGATCCTTTATAGAAAAGCTTGTTGACTCTATCCTATCGCAATGTAGAAAGCTAATACCAAACACATATTTTCACATTATCTGACAGATTTTAAAATGCTCAAGAGTTCTAGAAATCAACCAAAAGGATAAAAGTAAATCGAGAGGTGTTTGTTCATGAAAAACACCAAACTTCAGATAAAAATCGTAGGAGTCTGTAACATTATTGCTAGGGTTGGTCTTAGCTTCTCCCCCTTTTCCACTAGCTTAGTTAGTGCAGTAGTTATATCAAAGCAGGCCACGAAATGATTAGTTTGCTGCTACTGGAGGCAGCTCATTTGATTTGGATGGAAGGTAATGAACCAATGCTCAGTAGAGCTGCCAATAAAAGTAATGATTTAGGTAGTAAATGAACAGGGAAGGCCAGTAACTGCTATGAGGCTGCAATCTTGGTAGACAATAAGAAGATTAGTAGATGATCCAGAAATTTAGCAGGGAAACTCTGAAAATAAGACAGCCATACAGGGGCTTGATAAACTATACACAATCTTGGCTGACTGAAAGGCTGTAGATAACTGCAGGACAGAGGGGAAAGAAAGGGAGAGGGGCAAGCTATTCACATATCCCTGCCTGACAAGGAGGCTACAACCAGGGCAGAGGAAAACTAAGGGCTCAGCGAAAAGTAAAGAAGCTCAGAAAGACTAGAAAACCACCTGAAATTGGAATAAGCTCCCTAACCCACACATTTAACCATTAATATAGGCAGGAAGCCTTTCTAACTCAAGGTCTTTGAGTACAACTATGGCCAACTCTTATAGACCACTAAACTCTACAGCCACAGGGCTGTCATCTAGGAAGCCAGGATTAAAAATAAACACAAGAGGCCTGGTATGGTGGTTCATGCCTTTGATCCCAGTACTTTGGGAGGCTGAGGCAGGAGGACTGCTTAAGCCCAGATGTTCAAGACCAATGTATGCAACATCTCTACAAAAAAAATAAAAAGCCAGCATGGTGGCATTTGCCTGTAGTCCTAGCTACTCAGGATGCTGAGGTAGGAGGATCACTTGAGATTAGGAGTTCAAGACTCTAATGAGCTACAGTTGTACCACTGTACTCCAGCATGGGCAACAGATCCTGTCTCAAAACTCTCTCTCTCTCTTTCTCTCTCTCACTCTCATTAAATTAAAAAATCAAGCATCACTATCTTCACAGAGGAGACAGATTCTACAAATTTAGTCTAAAAAGTTACCAACCAAACAAAAAGCAGTAACAACAACAATCATCAGGCAGAAAATATATTCACATACCAGAGGGGCTATAAAATAGTATCTTAAACATCTAGGTTAAAAAAAAAACAGAAAAAGAGTAAACAATAATCAGGAAAAAAACACCATTGACAGAAGCGGTCACTGAGTGGGTCCAAATTTAAGGATAAAAAAAAAAACTTCAAAACTGATAGTATAAATATGTTCAAAGAACTAAAGGAAACCGTGTGTAAAAAATTACAGTATGTAACAATGATTCAACAAACAGAATCTCAGTAAAGAACACAAGTTGTTCAAAAGAAATTTTTAAAATTCTGGAATTAAAAAGTAAAACTACTAAAATTTTTAAATTACTAGAGCATATTTGAGTGTGCAACAGAACTAGTGAACTTAAGATAGAGCAACACAAATTCACTAACTTGAAGAACAGAGTGAAAAAAAAACACTGCAGTAAAACAAGAAGCCCCAGAAACCTGTGGGAAGGCAACAGGCAACCAATCTATGTTTAATGGGAACTCAGAAAGGAGAAGAGAGAGAAGAGCAGGAAAAAAAAATCTCAAAATATAAAAATATAATGGCTGGCCGGGCTCGGTGGCTCAGCCTGTAATCCTAGCACTTTGGGAGGCTGAGGTGAGTGGATTGCCTGAGCCCGCGGGTTCGAGACCCGCCTGGGCAACTTGGTGAGACCTCATCTCTACAATAAATAAAAAAAAATTAGCCGGGCATGGTAGCGCACACCTGTAGTTCCAGCTACTTGGAAGGCTGAGGTGGAAGGATCACCGGAGCCCAGCAGGTTGACGCTGCGGTCGGGAGCGGCCACTGCACTCCAGTCTGGGTGACA
>CAUYQG010031173.1:0-32766 GCA_963574415.1 Tarsius wallacei | reverse complement strand
GGTTTAAATGGAGCTATCAGAGTAACATTCAGCTGTGAATCATAGAACTAAGAGTGGCCTAAGCAAAACAGAAGAAAATTGTGTCTGTTTCTATTATTAATTAGTTTTTAACACTCCTCCTTCAAATGTCACTGTCTATGGCTGATAATAAGGACCCACGTGGACCCCAGGTTCCTTCCTGGTCCAAAATGATTGCATGTTCTCCAGTCATAGGGTTTATCTTGGAAAAGATGAAAATCTTGCCCTTAAACTTTGCATGCATATTGTGTGAACAGCACTTTTGCTTATGTTCCATTAGCCAGAACTAGTTACAATATTATATCTAGGTTTTGTTTTGTTTTGTTTGGTTTGGTTGTTGTTGTTGTTGTTGTTGTTTTTTGAGTTGGAGTCTCACTCTGTCACCCAGACTGGAGTGCAGCGGCCTCTCCCGGCCACCGCAGCCTTGACCTGCTGGGCTCCGGCGATCCTTCCGCCTCAGCCTTCCAAGTGGCTGGAACTACAGGCGCGCGCTACCACACCCAGCTAATTTTTTTATTTATTGTAGAGATGAGGTCTCGCCAAGTTGCCTAGGTGGGTCTCGAACCTGCGGGCTCAGGCAATCCACTCATCTCAGCCTCCCAAGGCGCGGGATTACAAGCTGAGCCACCAAGCCCAGCTTATATCTAGTTATTAGGATGTGATTTTCTGGCTATAAACATATGGGAGACAATATTGACAGAAACTAACATTTTTTGCCATTAGGACATTTAAAATTGAGTATGTGAATGGGCCAAATGTCTATCAACATGATACAAAAATAGTCAGCTAAGAAAGTTTAATTTGGTTCTCTCATCATTAATTTTTCTATGTTTGTTTCATTATTTGTTGCTACTCTTATGTAAAGAATGCTTAGTAGATGGTAACCGTTACTGAAATATGGTTCATTTTGCTCAAGAAACTTAAAATACTTGTGGGAAAAGAAACGAAAACAGTGTGATACCACACGCGCATGTGCATACACACAAACACACACACACTTAGCATGCACAGAACGTGTGATGTATCCCAGAATCCAAGCACTCCAGGGATGAGATAACATAACATGTCCTGGAAAGGAAGGTTTCTGCAAGACTTTGGACTTTGAGACTTACAGAGAGGATGTTTTGGTCACAAAAAGAAGAGGCAGATAATCCAAATGGTTCAACAGCAAAGTGAGCCCAGTGGAAGTATGGACTTAGAGCACAGAGTACTTGTTAAGGAGAAGTGGGGATGGAGGTAAAAGGAATGCACGGAACGTGGCAGTTCGATTCCCCCACAGGTACCTGTTGGCAGAGCTTTTGCATATATCTACATAAATCATGCAACCATTTGTGCTCATTATGGGCACCAAGATGAAGAAAAACAATATATCCAACATCTAAATGTAGAAGACTCCTAATGTTTTTAACCAATGGAGTGCTGTACCCATAATTATGCAAGTGACCTTGCACACAGTCATCTCACACAAATTCCTCAAGCAAAACCTTTCCCTCTGCTATTTGAGGAGACGTATATTCAAAGAAGTGTTCTGAGATGGAAAAAGGAGGTTGTAGGGGTTTCTGAGATCAAGTTCGGATTCTTTAGTGCCTTTGCCTGGCAATTTGTCAGATCAAACATGTTGTGCAAAGAGCTTCTCAAGATGTAGTTGCAGAGACTGGTTTTGTAGAGGACGCAAACAGAAATAACTCCCACATCCAATGACGAGAATAGTTCGTTTAGTCTCCTCCGTCCTCTTTTTGCTCATTCTGCCAAAACCGAGAAGCTCCAAGAAATACATCAAGAGAAATTTCTTTTTTCCCCTACTTCTTTACATGTGAAATGCAATTCCATCCTTTATTTTTTTCCTCAGTAATTAAGATGCTATGCCCACATGTGGGCAAATCTAACTTGACATTTTTGGTCACTACCATCAGAAATAGGAGAACAAAATCAAAACACAAATTTTGGGATCACACTGTGTCTTCTATGAATATTTGTCTACATTTGTTTTTAATTTCCACTAAAGGTGGTCAAATTCTTTCCTCAATGGATCATATACTTTCCCAGGAAGACCTCCCAGTTATTCGCTACCACAGAAGGCAAAAGTCAAATGTCAACATTAAGGAATCTCATATAAGGAATGATGTTTCTCGGCTGTAGGTCAAAAAAAATTAGATCATTTGACACATTGTATTCTGAATTATGGTCCATATAATGTTTTTCTTTGTTAAGGGGAGTTTTCTTGAGAAATGTTATAATATTTTAATTCTTATTTATTTTAATTATTTACTTATCTGTGTTCAAGAGGCAATTATAGCAGCTACAGAATATGCATGTTATCGTTCAGTTTCAAAATAAAGACATTATTGAACTCCACTTTTTCAAAGATGACTATTTTATACCAAAGACCCTTTATGAAGAAGAATTCAGTGGCAAAAATACTATACATATAAAACTGGTGAACTCTCAGCATTTTCTTTTATTTATTGGATCAAGATATTTCACTTCCTCCTATTGAATGGTCACCTAGACTGGCAGTAGAGTTTTTCTGTTTTAGAAACAAAGAATACATGTTTTAAAATGTATTTGGATTTTGTTTTGCATAAGGTATATTGAGACCTTTATGATAACTGAGCAAACTTAAATTAAAAATAATTAATATTTGTCTGCTTCAAACACAATAGATATGAAATACTGGGATTTAATGACCTCCCTAAAAATGGTTGGCTAAATTCTCAAACTGTCAAGTTGCATGGTAGAAAATGGGCAACGTGTATCAGATTTGACCACTATTTGGGGTTATAAGCTTCCCCTCAGTTTCCACAAAGCAACTTCCACGTTATTAACCATATAATCACGAACTGAGGTGATTGATATTTTCTATACATCTTAAGGCATTTGCATTTTGGATTGAGGGATATAGAAAGTAAATCCTGCAAAGGAAAGATACATACATGAGAAGGAAACAGGAGTGGCCCTGTGTCTTTGGCCTAAATGAACATTCTTTTCTCCCACTGAAGAGTAGGCTTGAAAGAGGAGTGCAACCGATCAAGGAGGAGGTCAACCTGAATTTTGAGGATACTAGCAAACTATGTCTATTTTGGTCATGACTATACACTATGGTGAAATGAAAAATGCCCCAGTTTATCTAAAGCACTATAGCTCTGGTGATCCTATGGCTCTCTTTTGATGTCTTTCTTACTTCACCTAATTGTTGAGAAAACAAGATGACTGACCTTGACTTTTCAGGAAGTAAAGGCTCTGATAAAGAGAGGAGTATAAAATAAATGTGTAAAAGAAAGTCGCATTCCTACACACCAAAAATAAACAAGCAGAAACCAAAATGAAAAGCATAATACCAATCACAATAGCCACAAAAAAGTGAAATACCTTCGCATGTTCCTAACCAGAGTAGTGAAAGACCTTTATGATGAAAACTACATAACGCTGCTCAAAGTAATCAAAGACGACACAAACAGATAGAAAAATATTCCATGTTCACGGATTGGAAAAGTCAGCATTGTTAAGATGTCCAACATACCCAAGGCAATCTACAGATTCAACACAATACCCATGAAATTACCAGTAGCATTCTTCTCAAACCTGGAAACGACAATACAGGAATTCATGTGGAAACATAAATGACCACAAATAGCTGAAACAACCCCCAGCAAAAAAAAAAAAAAAAAGTGGGAGGTAGCACACTCCCAGAATTTAGACTTTATTATAAGGCTACAATAATCAAAACAGCCTGGTATTGGTGCAAGTACAGGCATATAGACCAATGGAATAAGATAGAGATTCCAAAAGCAAAACCTCAATTTCTCAACCAACTCACCTTCAACAAAGCCTCCATTCATCAACCACTGGGGAGAGGAGAATCTATTCAGTAAATGGTGATGGGAAAACTGGCTGACCACATGCAGGAGATTAAAACAAGATCCCTACCTATCACCATACACAAAAAACAACTCTATATGGATCAAAGACCTAAACGTAAAATCTCAAAGTACAAGAACCTTAGAAAATGCAGGAGACACCCTTATGGAAATCAGAACTGGCAATGAATTCCTAATCAAAACCCCAAGTGCCCGAGACAAGTGGGACCTCATCAAACTGAAAAGTTTCTGCAAAGCCAAAGAAACCATAGAGAAGATGAGGAGACAGCCCACAGACTGGGGAAAAAATATTTGCCAACTGTATATCTGACAAAGGCCTAACATCTAGGATCTACGAGAAACTCAAATGTACCAAAAAGAAAAAAAAAGCAAACATCCCCATTACAAAGTGAGCTAAAGATATGGACAGACACTTCTCAAAAGAAGATATACTATCAGCCAACAGATACATGAAAAAGTGCTCAACCTCACTAGTCATCAAAGAAATGCAAATTAAAACCACACTGAGATACCACCTAACTCCAGTCAGGATGGTCATCATTAATAACTCAAAAAACAGCAGATGCTGGAGAGGGTGCGGGGAAAAGGGAACACTTCTACACTGTTGGTGGAAGTGTAAACTAGTACAGCCTCTGTGGAAAACGTTTTGGCGATTCATAAAAGAACTAAAAATTGACCTTCCGTATGACCCTACAATCCTTCTTCTGGGAATATACCCAGAGGAATTCAAATCACTCTATGAAAAGGATACCTGCACACGCATGTTTATTGCATCATTATTCACAATAGCAAAAACATGGAACCAACAGTGCTGCCCATCGAAAGAGGACTGGGTAAAAAAATGGGGTACATATACGTGATGGAGTATTACACAGCCATAAAGAAGGACAAAATTAAGAACTTTGCAGCAACTTAGATGGGCTTAGAGTCTATACTACTGCTTGACCTAAAACTGAAACAAAGACCTGAGTACCACATGTTCTTACTTATAAGCGGACCTTGAACTATTAGTATAATACTATAAGAAAGGGATTGGTAGTAGTGGAAAACTGTCGGGGTTGGGGGCCATACCTCATCCACAAGGGTTCCTGTATAATGAACATTTGTATGCCTAACCCTGAATTGCACCCCACAAAAACAACAACAAGATAGACGGGAGTATAAGAGAATCCTTGGTTTGAAGTTGACAAATGGCATTGACAGCCAAGTCCACAAATGAGGAAAGTCTAGGCTGGGAGTAGCTTATTTACTTAATTTTCGAAAATATAGTCCTCAGAATACTTTCTTGATTATGGCAATTTGACAAGTCAACAGTCATGTTTGCAAATTTATCTCAGGTGTTCTCTCAGAGTCAATATATAAGCTCACCACCTCCCCATTCTTTTTCATTACACAGGAAACTACCATCACTTACAAAAACACTTGCAAGATATTAACCATTACTTGTACTAAGATTTCGGAGTAAAAGAGAGACACATGGAAAAAGTTGTTTGACCCATTTAATCCATTATAGTCAAACAACCCTATGACAAAGACCGATAAACACGATGCATGATCGTGTTTTATGTTTCTCTAGCTTAGAATGCATCGATCTGGTCAGGTTCGGTGGCTCAGCCTGTCATCCCGGCACTTTGGGAGGCCGAGGTGAGTGGCTTGCCTGAGCCGGCGGGTTCGAGACCAGCCTGAGCAACTTGGTGAGACCTCGTCTATACAATATATCCAAAATTAACTGGGCGTGGTAGCGGGCCTGTAGTTCCGGCTACTTGGAAGGCTGAGGAGGGAGGATCCCCAGAGCCCAGCAGGTCGACGCAGGGGTGGCTGTGAGCGTGTGTGCCGCTGCACTCCAGTCTGGGCAATGGAGTGGGACTTCAAGTCAAAAAAAAAAACAAAACATCAATCTGCCTAGGCATTTTAAGGATTTAGCTGGTTTTGCCTATATTCATTGGAGATGCATCTAGAACCTACAAGCTGATCATGAAGCCAATAAGAGAACAGGAGCATACATATACACTAAGTCAAATATATTTGCAGCAACTCAACCCACAAAGCGCAGAAAAAATTAAGTGAAAATAAACTATTAATAATGTGTATTATTTAACTCACAAGTGCAATTATGTGTTTTCTTGAGCTGAACACACAACATTCTATAACTGAATATTGTATATATCAGCTCAGAAAGACAATATGAGTTTTCCAGGGCTGGGCATTATACACACTGAAAATAATTTTATGTAGTGGAAAGAAATAAGGGTTTATGCAATCTTTGGGTAGAAAAGACCTGGATATATCTTCTAGGCATGAAATTTTCTCAATACTATGAGACTGAAATTGCTTTAAGGCATTTTAAAAAATAAATAAAAGACTCTTCCTTCAGTTGTTGATTTGTTTTCATGTTTTCTATGACTGCAATATAATATTGACTTAACAGAAGAACCCACAAGGAACGCTGTGTCCAAACACCATGAATATCTAACTTTCTGGGAAGAAATGGAAGGTACCCTGAGGATGTCAAGAGCAGTTGGCTGAGATGGATTTCACGCCTTCTGGGAAATAAAATGCGATTTTTCTCTGTCTGGAATTGGAAGAAATGACTGACTTTATGAGAAACAGCTTCTACCTTCGCCAGACATAGAGAAGTAGTTTTCTGATTAATACTCAGTAATGGGGGTTTCCATCCAGCTATGCAAGAAGGAAAAACAAATTAGGGAAACCAGAGCACCCATCAGAGCTTTGCAAAGCAAGGTGTCCTGCAGGACCCAGGACCAGTCTTCCGTGGTCAGGGGGAGGTCATGGTCTGGAGATTGGCCCATCTCTACATTCTGAATGGCCTGAGAATTCCTGAATGTTTTTGCAGCCCAAAGACATTGGATTTTCTTGAATATCATTTACCACAGCTCCTTCCCTCCTGGCGTGTATATGTTCAACATATTTTGTCCCCGTGCCTCCCGCTCACATGGAGCAACAGTAGCAACAAAGGATTCTTTGCACGGTACTAGGGTATTATCCAAGAAGAATTATCACTGTTATTGAAAGTTAGAGACCACTGGGAAAGTTGGAAAAGAGGGAAGTTATAAAACATCCCAAACATCCCCCTGCCCAATTCTACACTTAATTTAAAACCAAGCCGGGCTCAGTGGCTCAGCCTGTGATCCGTCTCTTTGGGAGGCCCAGGTGAGTGGATTGCCTGAGTCCGCAGGTTCGAGACCCGCCTGGGCAACTTGGCGAGACCTCATCTCTACAATAAATCAAAAAATTAGCCAGGCGTGGTAGCGCACGCCTGTGGTTCCAGCTACTTGGAAGGCTGAGGCAGAAGGATCGCCGGAGCCCAGCAAGTCGAGGCTGCGGTGGCCACTGCACTCCAGTCTGGGCGATAGAGTGAGACTCCAACTCAAAAAAAAAAAAAAAAATCCAAAGAAACTACTGTTTCCAATTGTCCAGTTAGTGAATGAATAATAAATAAAATAATAACAATTAGAAGAGTCTTAAGTCTCTGTTGAAACCTTGAGTTTTTGTGGTTTGGACAATACTTGCTGCTATAGGTAGAGAAAGGTTATAATTAGTTAAATGCTTGAATTCATCCAAAGAGAAATGAAAACAAAGGTACTTCATATAAATACAATAAACAATAGGATTACAGTTGGACTCAGTCACTTCTCCAGTACAGGTTAGCTACCAACTAGATTAATAGTTCCAAATCTAAGTGGAATATAATAAATAGTGATATTAATACATAGTCATAAAAATAGCGTATGTAATATATCCTGACATTTATAAATATCAAATGGGGGCCTACTCTGGACCCAGTGTTGTGTTTCCAGGGATAAACAGGCCAGGGTTTAACACTCCTGTTTCAAAGTTTATACTCTAGTGGGGAGACAGATAAAAAGCAAGGAGACAAGTATATAAACCAAGGAATTTCTAATTTTGCTTAGTGCTATGAAGGAAATACATATAGAGAGATAGAGAGAGAGAGAATACGTGGAGGTAAGGCTCTAGGATGATCAAAAACGGTGAACCACCTCAGTAATTTATCTTTATTGGTTTGACAATTGGACAGGGCCAGAGATAATTTGTCTTGTATCAAAGATGCTGAAAATAAAGGGGAAGAAAAATGTCTATCGAAAAAATATTATTTGCCCGGAACCAAGTGTCATCTCATTTAAATCTCTGTATCTAAATGGATTGTCACCCTCATTCCACAAATGAGTAAGAGGCTCAACAAAAGTAAATAATTTGTGCAAGATTGTAAGTTACAGGAGCTGGAATTTGACTTTAGGTCTATTTGATGCCAAAGTTCATCTCAGTGACCTGTTTCCTTCGTCCCTTTGATAAACAAAAGAAAGCAAACATTTTCATTAGTGATTCTTAACTTAGACCTGCGAATGTGATGACAATCTGAGGTTTCCAGCGTGGTATACGTTTATACAAATATATAAATTAACTGCTTCACTGTCTGGCAGCATAAAACCTTAGTTGAAAAAGGTTGTCAACAAATTACATTATAAGAATTCCAAACTGTGGGTTACAATTGTTCTTTCTACTTGGGCGCCTTTTTCAAAGACAAGTGATAAAACTTCTATTTTCAGACATGTTCCGAGGAGACAGTTCTGAGATGACTCCTGGGTTGGTTTATGTTAAAATTAACTGTTTTAAACAATTCTTTCTTTATTGAGGAGGCAAGGAATAAATATAGTTCCAGAGACTCCTTTTTTCCCTATTTTTTTCTTTGTGCTTAATATATTATATTACATTTTAATTGAACTGTTTAAATCTCCAAGGTTGACAAATCAAATATGGTTCTTTTTCTTGGGTAAACTACTTTAGAGGGATGTAATAGAACTGAGATTTAACTAAAGTTATAATTACACTTTTTAATTATTAAGGCTAATATTCACACTAATTTATCACTAAATTTTGTTAGAAACACAGTACTCCTCCACATCTGAGTTTTCTTCAGACACATACTGTGCTGAATCCAGGATCTTTTCTCTATTCACATCATGAGATCCAAGAAAATTAATGAAAGATATGGAAGATAGTAAGGATTTCAGTCACCATAGAACCTTCAGAAACCTTCATAAGCTACGTTATCCCAAGTCTCTCTAAATATATCTATTTTATTCTCCTTTACCAGATACCCTTATTACGAATATCTCCTCTCCTCTAGCAATATTCTTCTTCTATATGAGTTAATTCCATATGTGGCAGCAGAATACCAAAACATCAAGAAAAATAATACCTATTGCATGCACACTAAAGCAAGCTTATTACATACATTCTCTTATGTAAGCTTCACCAAAAAAAAAAAAAAAAGAAGAATGCAAGAAAAGACAATAAAATCTGTTTGCATGATAGATTTTATTTCTCCTGTTTTATTTTTGAGGCAACTGAAGCTCTGGAAATTTTAAAATATTAAATGATTTTCCCAAGAATATGTAGCTAAATTGCTACAAAACCAGAATTTAAATCTATACCTGCCTGACTCCAAAGCCTGCCATTTTGAAGACATATTAAACTGTCTTTCATGTGTGTAAACTATCTATAATAATGTGTCTCTTGGTCAGTTGTTAAGATAATTGAGGTGTTCACAAAGTACCTAGCTTGATGCTGGAAAATAACAGACATTCAAAAAAATGGTAAATTGATTTTCGTCTCTAGGGGAGGGAACTTTTATGAAACAAAATGCAGAAAAGTTAGAGTTGGCTTTGGAAATGGGTGAGGGGCAGAGTCTGGAAGACTGGTGAAGAGTTTGGGAGAAAAAACTTGTATCATCTTAGAGAATTTCTAGATCACTATAAACAGACTATTCATAAAAATACAGACATTAAAAGTTCTGGTGGTGAAGACACTGAAGGGAGTCCAGAGTTCAGTGGAGAAAACATCTATCATCTTAAAAATAACCACATCATCACAAGCAGAATTTGGGTAGAAATAGGAGTGGTAAAGCACTGCTGCTGAGGGCTCAGAAGAAAGTGAAAACCATGGATCGAATATTAGAGGAAAGAAAATCCTTGTCATGTAGTGACATCCTTGTCAGCATGGACTACAGAGTGATACCCCATCTCAGAAGGAAGGAAGGAAGGAAGGAAGGAAGGAAGGAAGGAAGGTTAAATAAAAACAAAACTTGTAAATGATGATTAGGATATTTATCTGAAGAGATTTCCAAGCCGTGTAGAAGAGACAACCTCTTTCTTCTTACTGCTTATGGTAAAAACAAAAGTTAAAGAAAAGTCTGTCAAGCCAAAACAAACAACAACAACGAAAACAGCACTTTATGATTTGAGAAAGCTTCAACCTATACAGACTTCAAAATTTGCTAAAATTAGGAGTTTCACTGCCAGAACCTGTGTTCTGGAGAAAAATCCAAAGGTGTGACTGGATCGCATTTTGCTTGGGCCTCACAGGATCTGAAAATATGCAGGGGTCTTTGAAGAGATTAGATGATGATGGATGGATTCCATCAGCCATCTCAGCAGAAGTCAGAAATAGAGATGTGATTATCCAGGAAATATTTGGAAAAAAGACTTGTTTAATGAAGGGAATCTCCAATCTTAAATTGGAGACTCATGAGGTTTTTGAGAATGTTATGTCACCAGAAACATCATAGCTTGGACTGAAATGGGCAAAGAAGGCATGAAATAAAAGAAGGCTGTGGGAACCCCACATTTCTTTTGTTTTGTTTTGTTTTGTTTTGTTTTGAGTTGGAGTCTCACTCTGTCGCCCAGGCTGGAGTGCAGCGGTCGCTCCCGGCCACCGCAGCCTCGACCTGCTGGGCCCCGGCGATCCTTCCGCCTCAGCCTTCCAAGTGGCTGGAACTACAGGCGCGCGCTACCATGCCCGGCTGATTTTTTGATTTATTGTAGAGATGAGGTCTCGCTTGCCCAGGCGGGTCTCGAACCAGCGGGCTCAGGCAACCCACTTACCTCAGCCTCCCAAAGGCACGGGATTACAGGCTGAGCCACCGAGCCCGGAGAACTCCACGTTTCTACCAACGAGAAACAGTTCAATAAAACTGTTCATCTGAAAATATCCTTCAAGAAAAAGACAGGCTGTCACTGAGGGAAAAACTGCAGGCCCAGAAGGCAAATACTCAAGAGTCAGGGGTTTATTTCCAGGACTTGGTTCCTAATGGAGTTTGCCCAGCTGGATTTTAAAACTGCTTGGGACTTCTGACTTCTTCTTTTCTTCTATTTTCTCTCTTTTGGAGCTGAAATGTCCATAACTGTTATCCCATGCCTGCTCTATCGTTGCATTTTGGGGGGTAGATCACTTGTTTTCTACTTTCTCAGGTCTACAGATGGGAAGAATTTTTCCCCATGACGGACTCTACTCAGACCCTCATCCAAATTTAATGTAGATGATCCGATTTGGGATTGAAGAGACTTTGAGAATTTGAACTGAAGCGACTTAGATAAGATTTTAGATTTGAGTTGCTGCTATAATGTGTTGAGACTCTGGGGTACCTTGAGATGGATGAATGTATTTTGCATGTGGGGTGGACATGAATCTCTTGGGACCAGGGTGTACAGCCGGCTGAATCACAACTCCCCAATTTCTGAAACTCCTAATTTTTTGGAACCTGTAAATATGAAACTTTACATGGTTTTTTTAAAAAAAGACTTTACAGACATAATTAAATGAGGGTTTTGAGATAGGGACATTATCCTGGTTTGTCCAACTGGTCCCAATTAATCGCCAGTCTTTATAAGAGGTAGGCAGTAGGGCAGAGTAAAAGGAAGTAATGTGATCACAGAGGCAGAGGCTGAAGTGATGCTCTTTACACTGGAAAAAGGGATCACAAACCAGAGAATGCGAGTGACTTCTGGGAGCTGGAGAAGTTAAGAAAGCGGATTCTCCCCAGATTTTCGGAAAAAAATGCAGCTCTGAAGGTATTTTGATTTTAGCCTGTAAGATCCATTTAGGACCTCTGACTTCTAGAACTGTAAGACAATAAATGTACAGAGTTTTAAGCCACTGAATTTGTTACAGTGATAATCAAAGACTAATACAACAAAATCATAATTGCTATTGTGCCTTTTAATGTATACGCTTAACCGTTGTGGTGGGTATCTTTTTGATATACATTATTTAGATTATTATTTTCTTAAACAGAAAGTACTGAGCAGAAAGGGAACATTTCATCATGAAAGTTCCTTATTTTGTTTATTGCCTGATGTGTAGCAATGCGGTGAGATACATATTAAATAATAACCCCCAAATTGAATATTTTTAAGATTTAATATTTAGTTTCTAAAACAGTTTAAAAAAAAATTTTTCATCTATATCAGTTCAGACTTACTGCTAACATCATCTTATCTCCAGGGATCTTTGTTTTTTTCTTCTTGTAATTTTAAACTAGTCTACAACTATTTGAGTAGCTACAATAGTGGAATTGTTCAACATTTTTCTAAATTGTGAAATAGAAATACAATCTTACAAGGAGATTTTTACTTGACTAGATGAAACTGATTTTTAAAAGTCAGTAAAATGAAAAATAGATGTGAATTTTTGAAAGAAATTTGCATATGGCTTTTGAAGGTAGTCTGAATTATGGAAGATAGAAGGCTTAATTGTCTACCATTGTTTTTGAAACTTTTGAGATTCACATTCTACCACTACACATTTTAAGCACAAACCTATAGAATATATAAGAATGTGAACTCTTATATTTACACATTACCTAAATGTACTATATTATGACTATCATATCTCATTTAAAGGCAATTTTTCATTTAAAAAAAATACAAAAATGAAAATGAAACCTTTTCCTCTTTTCTACTCACATCTGTGCAGGTCACCTTATACACTTGCAGAGATATACCCAGCCAGTTTGGAACTTGCTGGTTGTGAAGCATGGAGGTAGAGGCAAGCAGAGTTTGTTTTATTTCCTTTTGCCCTATTCAGTGTAACCTTTGACAAGGCAGATTGGTTTTCAGAGTGAATTAATTCACTTATAGCACATCAAGTAGTTAGTGCTATTTCTGGAAATTAGAAAGAGCTTAAAAACATTAAGGTATTAGTTGTGGTTATTATTATATTGGTTTAAGAAAACATTCGGCATTTTTACTTGTGTCTGTTTTTGGGTTTCAGCTTTGCTTGGAAAAATAAGTGACTTTTGAGCAAGCCAAAAGTCATCATTCTTGAGTAATACATTTTTAAAAAAAATTTTGACAGATTTTCCTTACCTCCAATGCCTATCTCAGTGGCCTTGCTATTTTTCTGATAACTTTCTCCAGCATGTGTGACTTTGCTGCTAATTTGCCTTTGTAGATATGCTAATGTAGGTTTTGTATTTGTGTATGATTTTCTATGGGACACGTCTAGAAAACAGAAAAATGTTTTGTTTTGTTTTTTTGAATCAGGGTCTCATTCTGTCACCCAGGTTGGAAGGCAGTGACAAGATCACGGTGATGCTTTTACCTCAGCCTTCTGGATAGCTGGGACTACAGGTGCACACCACCACATCCAGCTAATTTTAAAGTTTCTTATAGAGACAGAGTATAACTATGTTGCCAGGCTGGTCTCAAACTCCTAAGCTTACGCAATCCTCTCACCTTGGCCTCCCAAAATGCTGGAATTACAGGCACGAGCCAGTGTTTTCTATTCTATATATCCCCAGTCCTGTTCCTAATATAGGCTAAAATAGAAATGCTTTCGCAATTAGATTTTTTATTATAACAAGCATTCTCTAAGATGACGAGAAACTGTTGGTTTATTGAGAGGCACAGCTTCTTATTTATGAGAAGAAAATAAAAGGCATTTTCCCATTTTCTTCTCTGTCGTCTGTGCCATCCAGCTTCTCAGGAAGCATGATCTATAAACCCTTATTCATTTTTAAAAGGTATAGCCCTTTATTCTTTAAAATAACATTTATATAAGAGCTTGCAATTTATTAAATGTTCTCCTTTTGTGGGAGGAGTCCCAAAAGTTCACTTAATGGCAGCAGAACGATTTGGTGGAAAGAGAGATTGTTGGCTTCTAATACTTGAGTCTAAGAGTTTTTTAGTCCTTAGTGTTTTGAAACCAGCAGTTCCTTCTTCAATCCTCCACCCCCTCATATGTACACACCCACTCAGAGCAGTCAGGTATAAAATTAGAAGGGACAGAAATGATAAAAGCAAGAAAAATATGAGATAACATGTCTAAAAATAATTCTTGTTACAGAAGTAGACCATTTTGAAAACAGTAAGAGGGTGTTAAGTCCTCTCAAGACCGAATTTCTCAATTGTTCTTCACTGACGCTGCTGTTAGTAACAGACTGGGACCTCACATTTCTCAATAACCTTCCTGTGTCGTTCACCTACGAGTTCATAAGATTGCTCAACATGAGATGTAAAGTTTCTTTTTATATACAAGTAAATGTTCCCACTACACTTCCTTCACTGCTTGGTTCTTCCTCTTACGGCCACTGTTTACTCGGGTCCAACATGCAGAGTCAGCCTTTAGTAAAGTGGTGAGATGGGTGAATTTTTCTCCAGGCTTCTCCAATTTCCAGTACCTCTCTGCAGCAAGCTGATGAGAGGGTTTGTAAAAAAACACATTCAGCTCATTTTCTGTTTCTCCTCATGATTGAGACTGGGGCATATTGGAGAGAAGTTCCAGGAAAAGAGAATTGAGATCAGAAAGAGAAGAACCTTTAATGACAGAATCTGCTCAAGAATAAGAAGACGGATGTGGGGAAGGCAAGAACACAAAACAATTTCCAAATGACTACAGAAAGGGGTGGTGGGAGGGGGGTTGACTTAGCACATGTGAGTCAGAACCCAGGAAATTAAAAGACATATGTATATATATAGGAGGCGGTGTTTATTACAAAAGTAATGCAGTCTCATTGAAATAAATCACAACTGTAGAAAAACAAACAAACAAACAAAATTTTCTTTTCTCTGGCCCTTGAAAATGGAACAAATTGCATGTGTATCATCTCACCCTTTTTCCGTTTATAGAAATACGTCAAGTTCCTGCAGTCAAAGGGATCCTTAAACATAGTTCACTAATCTTGTGTTCAGAACTTTTCAACAGCTTCCTGCTTCATGCAGAGTAGAAGGCGAAGTCCAGGAAGAAACTGGCCTCCTTACTACTAGTGGCCTCACGTCCTGCCTCTTATCCTTACTTCTGCTGCATGAGCTCCACTTGTCCTCCAGGTCTTTCTCCCACACAACACAAGGCTCTCTTCAGACATCCAGCTGACATAGGCCTCATAGAAACATTGGTTCTCTCTGCCTGCATTACTCTCTTCTCTGATATTCATGTGACTAATCCCTTCATCTTTATGCCTTTGCTCAGGTATTATTTTATCATTAACATTTTGGTTTTCTCTTGTTTATTGAGACAGGGCCTCAAACTGTCACCCAATGTAGAGTGCTGTGACATGATCGTAGCTCACTGTGGCCTTGAACTCTTGGACTCAGGCAATCTTCCCATTTCAGCCTCCTGAATAACTTTTTTTGAAATTTTTTTTGAAGAAATGAGATCTTGCTATATTGCCTAGGCTGTTCTCAAACTCCTTGGCTCAAACAATTCTCCCGCCTTGGTCTCCCAAAGTGTTGGAATTATCAGCATGAGCTGCAGTTCCCAGCCCAACTTTTGGGTTTTCCTACCTTTGTTGCTAAACCCAATTTTACCCAGGGATTCAACCCTGTTTTCACTGCTGTAGCCATCTTCCCAGAAACCTACTGCCTGCTTGCTTTTAATTCAGCAAATAGGACTTATGCTAGTATACATTACATTATTGAATTCTTTCTTACAGCATACCCTTTTAAAATCCCATTTAAACTTCAGGTTTTATTATTGAAGCTTTAACTTGAAAGATCTCTCCCTTCTCTTCTCTTTTCATTGGGATTCTCAGCTTGCCGTTTTTGCCGCCCAGAACACCTCTCATAGTATGCTTTGTCCTAGACATTGCTGATTCTGGATTTTTTTTAATGTACTTCCATTCTTATCAAGTGTATCTGTTTCTGTGATAAACTTTTCCCAAGAGGGAGATTCAATGGGGGAAAAATGGAAAAATTCACCTATTTTCTTAATAATCCAAAGGAATGCATTTCAAATGGTAGTATTCAACATCAAAAAATCAGCATTTTTATTGCTTCCTATAAGGTATTTGTCTATACCTGTCAGCCAAAAAATTTTTTAAAAGACCGCTTGTCTTAGAAATATTTTTTCTTTCATGACAGTCCAAGGAAATTCAAAAGAATTTGAAATCCATCATGGTTTCTCAAACATTTGTTATCACTTAAAGTACATGTTGCATGTAGATATGGACGGTCAGCAAGAAAGATGGCTTTCCAGTGCTCAACTCTTTTGGAATAGTTACCGTTTCATTTAGTTTCTGAAAGCAAGAAACCAGTAAGTGAAAATGGTGTGCTCCTAACAGCTGCAGTACCCAAATAACTGCAGTTCCACAGGAAGATATGTATCATAAGAATTGGCACAGTGATCAAAATTAAATAAGATGCTCTTGATATTAATCATAGTGCTATCTACCTAGAGTTATAGATTGCTGGATTCCTTTTCTGTTCTCTCTCCCATTTTGCAATTTTAATCTATTTAATATTTCTTCTTTGCCAGATCAAAACTAGAGAGGGCAAAATTTCTTTTAACGCCTAGCATCTCTCTGCTGTTCTTTCTGATAGTGTTTATATTTTGTTGACCCCTGTCACAATAAAACCCCCTCTCTTTTGGAAAAATTAAATAGGACATCTAATAACAATAGACAAGAGCAATGATGTCTCAAAGAGAGGCGAAATTATGTGTGGAGAGTTGTCAGAGAACATGGAGTTTATAGATTGTTTAAAATTAAGCATTAATATTTAATATTTGTAATAGAAAGCTAATACTCTGATTTCCTATTGTCAAATGAGTACTTTTTTTAATGCACCAATTTCAGATAAAACTGTCAAATTTTCCTGGTGTGTTAGCTCAAAGTGGCTGTGCATTCATTTCACTGTCATGGGATTCTCTAACCATTCTCTCAGTATTTATTTCACTAACATAATACACATTGACGTCAATCCTCTTTCCTTGATTCCAACTTTATTCACTCCGTGATGGTATCAAATCGTTTCCTGAATGAAAGAAAGAATCATAAATATTTTATTGTGGTCGAATCATTATGTCAAGTGCTTCCTGATCGTCTCTTTGTACTGTTTATTTTTTGCTTTTTAATGGGACGTGGTTTGGTAAGAGTGTGTGGAATGAATGAGATTTCTGAATGTTGACATTAGTCATGCCATTTGGAATATTTTAAACGTGAGTTTAATTTTGCTTTGCCCTATTTTGTTCCTACAGATTGCAGTAAAGTACATTACTTCTAATATACGTCAAATATTTACTTGTATTAATACTTGTTCTGTTTTCACTTTGTAACTACCGTGAAGTCTATTGGGGTAAAACTATTTGTTTTTTAGGTACTTTGTACAAAGGCCTGTACTAGCCAAAGAAGACTTCTATCCATAGTTATTTACCTTTGCCAAAAAATTGCAAGCTTAGTTTTAGCATAAACAAGTCTTCTGATATCGTGAAGTTTTCTCAAGGAGTTGTTCAGTGTCATAAATACAGTAGCCAAATTTTAAAGTCAGTTTTCAATGCATTGTGATGATTCAGAAAAAAGATATGTAATTTAAAATGCAAATACTAAACACTAGTCAGCATTTGTCTAAAATTAATGCTAGCACTAGACCTCAATTTGAAAGTTCATGCAGCCAAAGTAGGATTGAAAATACAAGCCAGGTGTAGTGGTTCTTGCCTATAATCCCAGCATTTTGGAAGGCCGACACAGGAGCCCAGGAGTTTGAGACCAGCCTAGGCCACATAGTGAACTTTGTCGCTACAAAAAAAAGAAAAGAAAGAAAAATTAGCCCAGCGTGGTGGCATGTACCTGTAGTCCCAGTAACTCAGGAGGCTGACGCGGAAGGATGACTCAAGTCCAGTAGTTCAAGACTGCAGTGAGCTGTGATCATGCCACTGCACTCCAAGCCTAGGTGACAGATTCAAACCTTGACTCAAAAAAAAAAAAAAAAGAAAGAAAAATAGATGCAGAATATTCACAATAGTATAGTTAGTAGCATAATTGTAATAATAGCAACTAGGACATTTAGTTTTAATTAATAATTATTATTTAGAAACAATAATTATTATGCAGCTTTTTAAATAAAGCTCTCAATTTTGCTAAATCAAAGTAGTGAGTTATTCTACAGTAACCTTCATTCAAACAATATATACAAGTCTAAGAAGTAAATTGGATCTCTGGAAATTAATCAATTTTCACTTTATCAGTACCAAATTAAATAATTTAATTAAATAATTAAAACTAACTCATTGTCAGGAACTATATCTAAATTAGTGATGCCCTATTTAATGAAAATCTGGGCTTTTTACTGTTCCAAAGCAAAACATAAACTTGGAGGTTATTCTCACAGAACATATTAGCCATAAAGCATAGTTGAAAGTCAAAGATCCAAGTTCCAATCTATAAAACTCTAGGACCCCATACAGAGTGTTTAGAGATTCTTTAAATAACAAATCTTAAATTCTGACTTCATGATCTTAGGACAAATTGGAGTTTATGAGAAATAAAATGAAATCCTAGTGTGCCTGTCCATCAGTCTCATTTTCTGCTCACCCATTCAGATTCCTTCTCTGCCTTCCTCCTCCTATCTATGGAGCTTAACTCTTTGGACTGCATGGCCTCAGATCTTCTCATTGGCTGGGAAATCACCCAGGAAGAGGTACCAAGCAGAACAGAGAGCAGTCATATGTCTCCCCTGCACCTTCCTGCTGGGCAGTCATTAACATAGCTTTTGCAGGGAGATGGCCCTCCACCATCTCTAACTCTCTCTGGACCCTAGTAACACAACTTTGTCCCTTCCCTTCTGCAAGCTTAGAGAGTTTGAGGCTGGGCCTTCTGCTGTTGACAAGCCTCTGGGTACCCTGTCATCCCTGTATGATTCTGCTGAATCTACCCTTGCACCAGCAAATAATTCTTTCATTGAACTCTTCAGTTTATTCCTTTGAGTTAATGACTGTGTTATCTGCTCCTTGCCAGAACCTGTCTGGTGCATCTGGTTTGGTCTTCTTCATTGCTACCACCACGTAAATCGGTCACTCATTCACACTACTCAGCACTGCCCCTTATAAGCAATATAGTAACATTAATACTAACTTACTACATGCCAGGGTGATTGATTAATGAGTGATAGGACATTTGGCAGGTGTTTTTATCTGTATTATCTCAGTTACATACAGCAGTCCTTTGAAGCGGCTACCTTTGTGGCTTCCTTTTCACAGATGAAGCGAATAACTTGACTGTCTCCACCAGTAAGTTGTGAAGTGAGCGTCAATCCAGGATCACTGACTATAGAAACTGTACCTCTAACTGCTTGCCTTTCATTTTTGTCTGTCAGTTGCCTAAATGACTGGAAAGAGAGACAAAATAAGGAGTTTTTTTAACCTTAAAAAATCCCTGCATCTAAGCATTCCCTTTATGTTAAAATTCTATAATTCAGTGACTGAAACGTTACATCCAAAACACGAAGATGGAAGGAAAAAGCACCTCCACCGTGAATAAGATGTGTTATCCGTAGCTAGCAGATCACCGGAAAGCACTGAGTGATGGGCATAAAAACTGAAGATATATGCTGTCAGACGGGAGGATGTCATAAAAAGCCGTATTTCTCACATAAACAAGGCTGGCAGCATGAAGACTCAGACTTGGGAAATGTAGCTAAAGGCTCCAAAGTCGTTGTAGGGGGTAGTGGAAAAAGAGAATACAGACCAAGAGAGAATTCATCAGTAGCAGCTCTTCAGGGTTTGATAGCTTGGTTCTGGAGACATACACCACCTGTTCCCATGCTTGCCTGAGGTCTGGCTTTCTAATTTAAGTTTCCATTTTATTTTCCCAAATAGTATTCATATTTGTGAGTTTAAAAAAAATGCTGAAGCACTATATTCTGTGGAGCCATGGTCCCATTACTATTTTCTTTAGAGCAATGGCCCTATGAGGTTTGAATTATTATCGTGAAAGATATCTTTTATCCTAAGAGTTTTAGAAACTATAACTAAAATAATCTACTACCTCGGAATGGGTTTGTATCGCCTTTTTAAAGAGAGCCTTGCAGTTCTCAATTTTTAATGCAAACGTTCTCTCATTTTATTATTTTGATTTTGATTTTCTTTTCTTTTCTTTTCTTTTTTTTTTCTTTCCCTGATTCACTTATTCTCTTTAAGATTCTTTTCCCATGAACTTCATCTAATATTAGTTTCAGGAATCAGGGCTACCTATTAGTTGGACTCTTCACAATGACAAGAAAAAAAAAAAAGACAAGAACACCAGAAAGTTGTGTTCTCCATGTTGACGCTATCCCTGATTGTGTTCCCAGCCTTTTATGTTCTCCCTTCTTATCAGAAAACAATGTTTCTCCTTCAATTTTAAAAGTTAACAGATCAGAATGGAAGTCAGACAAAAGCAAAGCTGTGCAACTGTCCAGTTCTAACTAAGCTTTTATGATGGAGGCTTTTGTGTCCCTTGGACAAGAATATATTTAGAGTTTGAATTTTAAAATGTGCCTGTACTAATATGATTTCCATCTGATGTAAACAGGTATCATTTCCTCAAATGGCACTCCCCTTTAAAATAAATAGTAGCATGGCATATTTAAGAAATATTATTTTTTTACTATCAGAACAAAAAACAGAGTTACCTAGATAGTCAAAAAACGGTGGGACATCCGTTCTTACCAGTTAAGCCATCTCTTCAACCACTTGGAAAGAAAAACACTGACAGTAACTTTTAAGACATATTGTTAAAAATGTTCAAATGAATAAAAACCTGAGGCTACCCAGCATTAAGGAAAGTAGTGTGACAGCCTAAGCCAGAAAGGGGACTCGCAACCTTGTTTCATCCAAGTGTTACTGAAAGTGTGACACCAAGGTGATTTGGGACAGTCATAGACCTGCTCTTTGGATTGTAATAGATGTTTATTTTAATAGGCTTTAGAAAATATTTAAATAACATACTGAACTTATGACTTCATAATACTGGGATTGCACTACACAAATATGTGACAAAGAAACACATTTATATAACATAGGAAGGTTTGCTTTAGAGAAAATGCCAATACAGATGACATGAACACATCTCAAAAGCAAACTCATAATTGTATACATTTTACTGAAATTTAGGAGCCTCGGTCCAGTCCCAAGCATTAGATATAGCCTGTCACCTAGTTTTAAGTCAAAGCGAACCTACTCTAAGGTCATATATGAAGATATTCTCAAGTAAACACATGCTTTAAAGCCTCAGCTACACCATCTTTCTTTAGTATTTCATGTGTACGCAAACTGTAATTTGCATGCAAAAAGTTATTTATTCTAAAAGAAAACTGTGCTTTCTTAAAAAAAATTACAAAACAGGAAATAAAATCATTTTGTTAAAAATAACAGCAAAAACAAATTTTCTTGATGGAATGCTAAGCTTCTGATCTTGCTATCACATCATAAAATCATTCTTGTTCTGTTGGAAGAGATTTTTCCATAGTGCAAAGAACTGACCTTGTTTATTCCGAAAGGTAAGGCCTAGTTTTTAACACCAAGATCTGTCTTTTTGTCTGTTCACCAATGTGTTAGACTTCGTTTTTTTACTGGGAATGACATGGAAATGAATATGGCAGGACTGCTGAAAGAGATAAGCTGTAAATCATTCTTTACTCTTTGAAGAAATAAGGACACTTCCACTGTGATTGAGAGGTAAACTTCTGGTAAAATTACAGGATAACAAGTCACAAAGCAGAGATACTGTGGGTGTTAGATGTTGGTAGAATCCAGAGTGGAAAAAACAGTTGGCAACAACAACAACTGAAAAAAAAAAAAAAAGAGGAAAGAAAACTGGGAATCCTGTAACAAACCACCGTTCCAAATAATTTCAGTAGCGATGCTTCCTCACCCACCCTTACTTAGAAAAAATGGGGAAAAATGCAGATCATTGGATGGCTCTTCTTTGGCTTCTTTGGTCTGAAAATCTATGGTGGAAATTTCATATAAAAGTGTTATTTTATGAGATTATCTGTCTTTTATGTTTATGAAAGAGACCAAACATTCCCCTAAATAGACCTTTCCCTGGAATCTCGAAGTTTGGATTCTTGTTCTAGAAGCAAGATGCATAAAAACTGATTAAAGTGGAAAAAAATTCTAAACAAACATTGCCCAAACTTTGGTTTTTTAAATGTCTTACCCAGATAGTTCCATTTTAGTCCATTTCCTTCAAATCCTGAAGACATCAAAAAGACCTTACAAGTTGTCCTCAGAGGAGTCCATTTAATCATCACTATGTATATTAGTTGACATCAGCAATAGTCCCAAGAAACAAACTATGTTTAAATTTATTTTTAAAGCCACCTTCACTTCCATAATCTTCCAAAACTGTATTAGGTTTCCCATGTTTTAGACTTTAAGGGGTAGAATGATATTTTATACATTTTCATGTGTGATGCTGTTACCAAGGTTTTTAAAAACATAAACAATCCACGTTTGAATTTCTATCAGTGTGTCTTTGTTTCCACAATAGTTGATTGTTCTAACTTTAAAATTTCCCAACACATCTATACAATACAGTTTATCTTCATGAGTCATGACATTACTGTCATTCAGGAAGTTTATCACAGAACTAACTAAAGACACACAACGTGTACAATGAAATGGTGTACTTGTCTAAACAACTGGAATTGGAAAAGTGGACATAATTAATTTGTCATGGGTAAACAGTAGTCTCAAAACACAGATGATCAATATTTTAACAAGATAATCATTCGGAGAACTATAAAGATAGACAAGAGAATAAATTCCCTTCCCATCTGTCCTTGGGCAATTGTTTTTCTAAGTTCCTCAGAGAATTATATTTTGATGCCAAAAGAGGATTTAGTACATACAAGATTGAATAAGTTTGGACTGGAATGTGATCTTAGACTTTTTTCACATTGAGTATTTAACTGTCCTTTGACTTTATAAAGAGGGATGTGTGAAACCCGGCTGCTAAATCAGCATCTTATGCCAGGAATCCTTCTATCCCCCTCTGATTATCTCTCTACTCAATTCTCTCAGGCTCTTGTCTCTCTCATTCTCTTATTTTTACATCTCCTTCCACTTAATGTACTTTTGCATCGTGTTTCCATTTCCTATATTACTTTTTGCTGTGATTTAGGAATATCTCAGTCTTAAACTGAAAGAGTGAGAAGGAGGAAAGGGTGGAGGGAAGGAGAGAGGGAGGGGAGGAGGAAGGGAGGGAGGGAAAGACGCTTGCAGCGTACATTTCTCAGAGTTCTTGATGTGACACTTGGTTCAGGACAATGCATAAAGAGGGGATAACATTAGAGTGTGGTGTTATGACCATATGACATGAGATTTCTGGCTGGGCGCCCATCTTGAAAGGTTGGAAACATAATTGATAGTATCTTTGTAAATGACATGCCTCAGTGCTGGTGGAGTAACTTCCATCACGAAAATTTCCAGGGAACACAGAGTGAGAAATTCATTTGATTTTTGTCCTACAAGTACATCAAATGACTGTGCCAAAAATCCCAAAAGAACCCTTACCTGGGTTCCTTAATTGTTATAAGGTTGAAGCACATGACTTACTAATTTCAACACTTTTCCATTTGTTTCCTCTCTAATTTTACTAATTTTGACTGTGCTTTCAACTTCTATAGTGCACTGTTCAGGTCAGGCAACTTAAGATAATATACCGGAGTATGTGATTGAAGAATTAGACTACTGGTAAGTTTATATTGACATTTACTTTCAGGTTCTTTGAGAATTTAAAACCTAGTAGGTATAATAGGATGCTACTTCAATCTTGTAAATACTCCGTTAAGTTATTGCAGTTTTTTGCCAGCTACGTACAGCAGGGTCTGAACGGATCAGGGCATAAAAAGACAGATGGTAAAAATTAGAAGGTTATTTCCAGGTAGTTTCATAAGACCACTCTCCACACTAACTTCCCAAATTCTTTCGTCTCATCAATCTGGTCATTTAATCCTTATTTTTATATCTAGTCTTCAGTTTGGAATTCACCCTTTGGCCTCTGGATATCATGACAGAGTTAGGCTTACTTTTGCCAACTCTTCACTTTATCGATGTTTTATCCATTTCAAGGCCTTTTGTCCATAACAATGACTGTTATATTAATACAAGACTAGCTATGTGAGTTTTAACATATTTAGTGGTAGTGGGTGGGGCCACATGCCACTATGTCCCTAATCCCTCTCATTTCACAGACAGACTTTAATTTGCAGACATTTCTCAAGGGTTTCTGTTCATTTTAACTTGATTTCATTATCAACTAATTGTATGGTATGTATTCTATATTAGTTACGTACTATATTGTTTAATGCCTTTATTTTCAATTAACATTAAAGTTGGCAGAGGATAGAATGCAAAATAAAATACAGTCCAGATAGATAATTATACATTTAAAAGCATTAGGGAACTATATAAAGCAGTGACTCCACAATGCAAATCCCTATACCCACCTCTGTCTTTACTAGATAGTGTTTAAATTGGTAACTTTTATTTTTTTATTTTAATTTTTAATTTTATTTATTTATTTATTTATTTTGAGTTGGAGTCCCACTCTGTCGCCCAGACTGGAGTGCAGTGGCCGCTCCCGGCCACCGCGCCTCGACCTGCTGGGCTCCGGCGATCCTTCCGCCTCAGCCTCCCGAGTAGCCGGAATTACAGGCGTGCGCTACCACGCCCGGCTAAGTTTTTTGATTTATTGTAGAGATGAGGTTTCGCCTGCCCAGGCGGGTCTCGAACCCTCGGGTTCAGGCAGTCCACTCACCTCAGCCTCCCAAGGCGCGGGATTACAGGCTGAGCCACCGAGCCCGGCTTATTTTAATTTTTATTATAAAGATGTGGGGTACAATTCAGGGTTAGGTATACAAACATTAATCATCCAGGTACCCTGTTAATGAGGTATGCCCCTCCCTCCCCTAGCAGTTTCCCCCAACTGCCAATCCCATCCCCCGCCCCCAACAGTTTCCCATTACTGCCGATCACTTTCTTATAGCATTATAATTGTTCAAGGTCCTCTTATGAGTGAGAACATATGGAACTCTGTTCTTAGTTTCTGTGATAAATCACTGAGTATGATCGACTCCAAATCCATCCAGCTTGCTGCAAAGTCCACATATTTGTCATTCTTTATGGCTGCATAATATTCCATTGTGCATATGTACCACATTTTTTTAATCCAGTCTACCTTCGATGGGCAACACGGTTGGTTCCATGTCTTTGATATTGTGAATAGAGCTGCATCTAGCATAGGATCACCAATGTTCATAAAGCAGCTTCTAGGCAAACTTTAAAAAGATACTGACTCTAACACTATCATAGCCGGGGACTTTAATACCCCACTCATAATCCTAGACAGATCATCAAGACAAAACATCAGCAAGGATACCCAGAACCTGAGACTCTTGAACAAATGGACTTAATTGATACCTACAGAACACTCCACCCAATGACCCCAGAATATACATTCCACTCTCCACCACATGGAACGTACTCCAAGATCGACCACATCATTGGCCGTAAATCAAACATGAAAAAATTTCATGAGATTGAAATTTTTCCATGCACCTTTTTCAGACCACAGTGGAATAAAAATAAATATTAAGCACCAACAAAATTTCCCCAAAGCCCACAAAGACATGGACACAAAATGGCATGATGCTGAACAACGACTGGGTCAACCCTAAAATCAAAGAAAAGATTGAAAGATTCCTGGAAATAAATGAAAGTGAAGAAACATCTTACCAAAACCTCTGGGATGCCATGAAATCAGTTTTAAGAGGGGAATTTATATCTCTACGAGCACACATCAAGAAAATGGAAAGATCACAAGGGGAGAGCCTAACAAATCACCTAAGGGAGCTGGAAAGAGAAGACCGTTGAATTGGTAACTTTTAAAAAGACATAATTCCAGAGGATTCTGATTTGTAGGGTCAAGAAGGGAAGGTATAGTCTAGAAATCTGTATTTTTTAGAAGCTTCCAGGTTTATTCTAATTACAATCGTATCAAGGAAACACTGGTCTCAAGTAAAGGACAATGCCCAGATCCTAGTTAGAAAACATGCTTAGCAGATATTAATTATCCAGTGTTTAACAGAGAATACTGGACACCTGGACAGATGCACCACCTACCCCCTAAACAGCAAAAGTGAGGAGAGGATAAATACTGACAAATGTTAACTACTTGGTACTTTTCTATTGGCTGATCTCATTATGTCAATTCCTTTGGTTTGCATAGTTTCAGGAATGAAAGTGAACTCCAAGTTTAGCTACTAAAACACAAATATTATTCAGTCCATCAACCAGTCCTAGCACATTATTCTTTTATCATAAGAAGAACTACCAAGTGATCACATTAAATGGACTTTTTTTTAAAGCACGTTTAGCATAGTATGTCCCCAGATGTAATTTCAATGGAAAATGTAATCAGAGGACCACTTAGTAAATTGAAATAGCGGAAGCCTGTTTAATGGAAACCGAGTAGGCACAAAACACTTTGAGTAAGATTCTCAAACGAACCATGCAAGGATGTACCCTGCTCACGTATATTTCTAAGACTCAATTTCTTCAGTGTTTTTTGGGCCAAATAATTTTCTTTGTTTTGACTGATGTATGTTATATATATATTGTAATATGTTAACTTAGCCTAGTCCTAGAGACCATGGAAACAATCTGACTACTAAATATCTCCACCCTGATATTTATTATGTAACTCTGAAAGTATCAATCTCTTTGTCACATTAATTGACCAACATTCCAAGGTTAAGTTATCTCATGTGCTTGTAAAGAGAACATTTAGGTATAAATCTCAGAGTAACTTTCTTCTTGGCTTGTCATTGTCCTAAGTCTGCCAGGCAGGACCAGTTATGTAATTTATGTAAGATTTTCATTTTACACTGGGCCCCTTTTTCAAAAGGCATAGAAAAAGTGTCATTGAAGGTATTAAAATACAAAACTTTTTAAAAAAAAATGTATGCACTGACAAAACATAATTAAGATAATGGTGATGATACATGAGTATGCCAAAACAATGTAAATTTGCGAATTACATGAAACTGATATTTTGAAGTCATAGTTTTAGATAATACAGCAAATAATAATGTATAAATGTATAATGGTTTATTAATGCATAAGACACCAAATAATAATTATTGATGTAATATCTTGATTAAAAAATTCGGGGGCTAACTTTTTTGAGAATTTATTTATTTGTTCATCAAAATTTATATTTTTAGCAGCTTCATTTTCAATTGAAGTGATTGAAAGCACCATCATTTGCTCTTGCAAAATGCAAGTTTTCAAATATCTTTTGAAAATTTTTAATGTTGAGAAGACTGTTACTGTAGCTATTACTAAAGCCATCAGAAGCATTTTATAGGCTGTGACAACTTTATAAAAATTTTAGATAAGTTACCTTAAAGTATACATTTTAGTACATCTAGAGCTGATGTTTCTCAAGGAACAGTATTTCTTAAAAATTTAACTACTTATAAAAATCATTTTATGCAAGTTTGAATTTAACTTAATAGCTTTGTAATATTTCTTTTCATGTCCTATAATTTGTTGAGGTCTTACAATAAACTGAAAGTGGCTTCATCATTTGTACATAATTCACAATTCCTATTCATGCATTCTATCACTTTATCTTCATTACAAGGAAAACAGTAATTTTCAAATTGTGTTTCTTTTTAAGAATCCTTTTTAATAATTGGTTCATAGAAGCTTCAAACAAAACTAGTATTCTTTTCGGTTGAGTGAAGCAATTTTTAAATTTAATTTCTGTTATGGGTTGAATTGTGTTCCCTTCCACATTTATAAGTTGAAATCTTAACCCCCAGTACCTCTTAATGTAACTGTGTTTAGAGACGGGGCCTTTAAAGAGGTAATTAGGTAAAAGGGGTTATATGAATCATCCTCGATCCAACATGATTGGTGTCTTTATAAGAAGAAATTAGGACACAAGCACACAGAAGGAAGGTCATCTGAAGACACGGAGAGTAGAAAGTGGCCATCTACAAGCCAAGGAGAAAGGACTCAGAAGATAACCCTGAGGATACCTTAATCTTGACTTCTAGATTACAAAGAAATGAATTTCTGTTTTTTAAGCCACCTAGTCCGTGGCACTTTATTATGGCAGCCTCAACAAAGTACTGCAATTTCTATTTCTAAACCTCAGAATATTTGCTTTGCAGTATTGCAGCAGTTTGAAAACTGAAGATTTCATACTCTCTTCAAAGTAACAACCATATGCTGTTTATATTCTATGAATACTGGTATCTTTATAATAACAAGTGCAATGTGAAAATAATTTTTTACATGTTCATTTTCTCTGACATTAAAATATGCATCTTATTCTTGTTCCCATACCATAAAAATTAACACCCTGCTGATATTTATATTGAAATTGCATTGAATCTATAGTTGAAACTGGGTAGAATACTGTACTTTCTGCAAGCGAAGTTGATTCCTTTCATTTAGGTCTGTTTTAATATCTACTGATAAGTTTTACTACTGTTCTGTATAGGGTTTTTAAAAAAATATTTATGCTTAGATATCTATTATTTTGCTGAATTATTTCTTTAGCTACATTTTTTATCTGTTTGTCTCTGGTGTACTGAAAGGACATAACGTCGAGTCAGTATGCCCAATGAGCATCCATTTTTACATTGCCTAGTTCTGTCATGTTTTTCTTTTTCTTTTTCTTTTTTTTTTGAGTCGGAGTCTCACTCCGTCGCCCAGACTGGAGTGCAGTGGCCGCTCCCGGCCACCGCAGCCTCGACCTGCTGGGCTCCGGCCATCCTTCCGCCTCAGCCTTCCAAGTAGCTGGAACTACAGGCGCGCGCCACCACACCCGGCTAATATTTTGATTTATTGTAGAGATGAGGGCTTACCAAGTTGCCCAGACGGGTCTCGAACCCACGGGCTCAGGCAATCCACTCACCTCAGCCTCCCAAGGCATGGGATTGATTACAGGCTGAGCCACCGAGCCCGGCTTGAATATATTTCTTTAGTAGAAAAGTATATCGAAGAACAACTGCTGGAGTGGATTCCTGAATTCAACTTGGCAGCTTTCACAACAACGTTACAGCATCATAAAGATGAAGTGGCTGGTGATATATTTGACATGCTGATCACATTCACGGATTTTGTGGCTTTTAAAGAAATGTTCCTGGACTACAAAGCAAAAAAGAAAGCCGGGGACTGGACTTAAGCGGTGGTTTAGTGGTGACTTCGTTGTGCAAATCACCTTCTATGCCAGGTTCCCAGAACAATCTATGGCACTAGGTCCTACCTCCTGCCAAGGAATAGTATCGTTCCAGATGTCACTGGCCCAGTAGGCCAATAGACTTAGCTAATGATGACAAAAGAATACATTTTGGAAGGACTGACTGTTCTGCAACTTTTCATTCCTGTTAAGTATTGATGGGTCAAAAACAAAATTACCTGACTCTTGGACCCATTTCTCCAAAACACCTTCTTGTATTCATGAACATTAGTACTCCTCCCCGAGTGCGTTAGTAACCCTAGTCTACTTCCCTTCCCTAAGACAGGTACTTCTCTAGGGCGCTTCTGAGGCCAACTCTTCTGGAGGAAGCCCATGTCGAGCATTCTACCTGGACCCTTCCTCCAGCATACATGTTGGCAAGTCAGCAGCGTGGATTATCTACCATCACACACCCTCTGTGTCCCAGCAGGCTTTGCATGAATCTTTTTATGCACTCATGTCTCTTTTACATGGGTCAGAGTTTCAGTTCTTCGGCCTCAGTGGGGTTTTTGATATTCATCTAGGTTGTTACTCAAGCTAGCTGCCCATCTTGAGATTTCTGAGTCTCCTGTAATCACAGCTTGTCTTGGCTATAGCAGTCATCTGAACGTGATGTCTTTTACCTAAAAGTTTCATGTGAGAGTCAACTCCTAGTCTTCACATTTGCAGTCCTTGTGTCACTATGTCTTCTGCTGATCCTGATATAGTCCCACTGTTTCTAGAAGTCTCTTTTAAGCATTATTTTTGAAAAAAATATTTTTATAGATGAAAACTCAGGCTAACCTAGTGGCATTGATCTTGGAATTTTCATGATTACCCACTTAAAGATCAAAGTATTATATGCTGTGTGCTTTTTAGCTGTTAGTGCTATGAAGGCAAAAATGCTTTCTATGCTGGTGTTTGTTACTGGGCATCAATGAATATATACTGTGTGCTGGAAATAGACTGAAAGGTATCCTGCTCTTATAGCATGTTAGTGTGTTTGCATGTTTGCTGAAAATTCTTTCTGTATAAACCAGTTTGTTAGGTTTTCTGCCAGGGGAGGCAGGGACTTTGCAGTTTCTTCCTCCTGTCCAGATCTCTCCTATCAAGACAGTGTTCCACTGGTCTAGTTCAGCATGAGTAGGAGGTTGCAAACAGCTTTATCAGTCTTCTTTCTGCTTTGGTTTAGTGCAATGTTTGGTAGCGTATTACTTACCAGAAAACATGTCATCTCTACAAAGTAGAAAAAACATGTAATTCAATTCCCAATGTGTACCTTTGGTTTTTTTTCTTAAGGCAAAACAATCTGTACTGACTTTTCACTTGGCTGTACTGGTTTTCAAGGAAAAACTACAATCTGGGTGCTTTTCTTTACTGATGTGTCACTTATTAAATACTTTTGTACCATGATTTAAAAAAAAGAAAAAAAAAGAAACCATGGCCCAATTATTTGCTGCATCCAGGAGACTCATTTCACTTTAAGGGATGCACACAGACTCAAAGTTAAAGGTTGGAAAATGGGTTTCCAGGCAAATGGATCACAAAAGAAGGCAGGAGTTGCAATCTTAATATCAGACAAAGCAACCTTTAAGCTATCAAAAATTTAAAAAGATGCAAAAGGACAATACATAATGATAAAAGGTTCAATCCATCAACAAGAAATATCCATCCTAAACATATACACACCCAACACAGGAGCACCAGCTTTTGTAAAGCAATTACTAAGTAAACTAAAAAAAGATATTGACTCTAACACTATTATAGCAGGGGATTTGACTATCCCACTGACATTGAGGCAAAAAATCAACAAAGAGATCCAGAACCTAAACTTGACACTCAACCAAATGGATTTAATAGATACCTACAGATTATTCCACCCAACAACCACAGAGTATATATTCTACTAATCACCACATGGAAAATACTCCAAGATTTATCACATCTTTGGCCATAAATCAGGCAGAAGCAAATTCCATAAGGTTGAAATCTTGCCCTGCACATTCTCAGACCACAGTGGAATAAAAATAAATATCAACACCAACAACATTTCCCCAAAGCCCACAAAGACATGGACACCAAATAGCGTGATGCTGAACAACTACTAGGTCAACACTGAAATCAAATAAGAAATGGAAAGATTCCTGGAAACAAATGAAAATGAAGAACTATCATACTAAAACCTCTGGGATGCTCTGAAAACAGTTCTTAGACGGAATTTTATATCTCTAATAGCACACATCAAGAAAATGGAAAGATCACAAGTGGAGAGCCTAACAAATCACCAAGGGAGCTGGAAAGAGAAGACAACCAAAACCCCAACTTTAGCAGAAGAATCCAAATCACCAAAATAAGAGCCCAAATACGGGACATAGAAGACAAAAATATCATAGAAAACATCAACAAAACAAAAAGTTGGTTTTTTGAAAGAATCAACAAGATTGATGGGCCCCTAGCCAGAATGACCAAGAAAAAGAGAGAAAAAGCCCAAATAAACACAATCAGAAATACAAAAGATCAAACCACAACTGACCCCAAAGAAATACAAAAGATTATCAGAGATTACTATGTACACCTATATGGAAACAGACTTGATAACCTAAATGAAATGGAGAACTTTCAGACATCACACAACCTCCCCACGTTGAAACAGGAAGACATTGAGATACTAAATAGACCAATAACAACCTAGGAAATTGACTCTGTCATAAGAAAACTACCTACCAAAAAAGCCCTGGACCGGATGACTTTCCAACAGAATTCTACAAAACGTACAAGGAGGAGCTGATACCAATCCTACTGAAAGTATTCCAGGCAATTGAGAAAGATGAAATTCTCCCCAAATCATTTTATGAAGCTAACATTACACTGATACCCAAACCTAGTAAAGATGCAACAAAGAAAGAGAACCTAGGCCAATATCCCTTATGAACATAGATGCAAAAATCCTCAACAATATTCTAGCAAATTGGATCCAAAAGCACACCTCAAAAATCATCCACCATGACCAAGTAGGCTTCATCCCCAGAAGGCAGGGCTGGTTCAACATTCACAAGACCATAAATGTAATTAAATACATCAACAGATGTAAAAACAAGAACCACGTGATTATCTCATTAGATGCAGAAAAAGCTTTTGATAAAATTCAGCATCCCTTCTTGATAAAAATCCTCAAACACCTAGGCATAGAAGGAACATACCTCAAAATAGTGCCATTTACGATAAATCCGCAGCTAATATATTGTTAAATGGACAAAGACTGGAAACATTTCCCCTGATAATTGGAACAAGACAAGGCTGCCCACTCTTACCCCTCTCATTCAACATTGTGTTGGAAGTCCTAGCTCAGACAATTAGACAAGAGAAGGAAATCAAGGGTATCCAAATAGGAAAGGAGGAAGTCAAGTTATCCCTCTTTGTTGATAATATGATCCTATACCTTGAAAATCCAAGAGAATCTGTCAAAAACCTGCTTGCACAGATAAAGGACTTTGGCAAAGTCAGAGTTCAAAATAAATGTGCAAAAGAAAGTTGCATTCCTATACACCAACAACAAGCAGG
>CAUYQG010031171.1:0-41155 GCA_963574415.1 Tarsius wallacei | reverse complement strand
CTCACTCATATAGTGAACCTTGAACATCCAACGTAATACTATAAGAAAATGACTGACAGTGGTGGGAAATTACGGGGAGGGGAGGGGGGATGGGATTAATGATACTCAATATCTGCCTGGGGACGGGGAGACACCTTTTATTACCAAGGGTGTCTGAACGAAGCATATTTGTACATCTAATCCTTAACTGTACCCCACAATATGATAATAAAAAATACTGAAAAAAATAAAAATAAAAAAAAATTAAAAAAAAATTAAAAAAAATAAAAATAAAAATAAAATCTTGCAGTCAACAACCAAGGCTACCACATGCTGTGAAAACAAAAGAAAATAAAAGAATTAATGACCAGAAGATAATAACTTCATGAAAGGATACGGGGTTTTACTACAGAATCTTTTCTAAAAGTATAAATTCATTATTTCATTGAAACAAAGAACAAGTTGAAACACTTGTTTGGCTAATGATCTTTTATTATAAAGATCTGATCTCTGTAATTGCTTAAAAAGCAGCTTAATTTAAAAGAGGAAACAAAACTAGAAACATAATATCATTAGTGACATTAAGTAGATAATGACTACAAAATAAGTTTGAAGTTCTTCTCTAAACACCAAAATCAGTGGGATGATCAACATTTAGTGTTTTTTCCTTAGTTCTTACAGTAGTGTGCAGCCATGCTACGAAAACAATGTCACAAGAATTGACTGGCCTTGACTGAAGCCTCTACCTCTGTCATCAGATATCACTTCACATATGTGAATACAAGTGTCTTGGATTGAACTTTGCATGCCACAAATTCGTATGTTGAGGTATTAACCCTCAGTACCTTAAGAGTGGCCTTGTTTGAAAATAAGGTCTTCGCTGGCATAACTATTTAAGCTGAGGTCATACTAGAGTATACCTGGTGTCCTTATAAAAAGAGGAAATGTTGACACAGGCATGCACATATACAGCCCTGGACCATCAACTTTGAGAGTTGGAGAATCCAATTTGAAAAGCCAGACCAGTTTCTACAGTATTTTTCCAGATGCTTGAGTAACAACTGTGATTGAAAGATTCTACATATGAGCCACTAAAGCTATTCTTCATGAATAAAATAGTAGAAGCAAAATAAATGGATGTACATTCTCAAAATATCAGATAGTGACCATATAGAATAAGACACGTCCAGTTTTACAGTTATATTTAAAAGTATTAACATTGAGAACCATCTGGGGTCATCATTAAGTTGTTCATGGCCAGGCATGGTGGCTCGCATTTATAATCCCAGCACTTTGAGAGGCCACAGTGGGAGGATTGCTTGAGCACAGGAGTTTGAGACTAGCTTAGGCAACATAGTGAGACCACATCTCTACAAAAAAGTAGCCAAGCGTGGTGGCACACACTTCCAATCCCAGGTACTGGGGAGACTGAGGCCAGGAAGTTGAGGCTGTAGTGAGCCATGATCATGACGCTGCACTCCAACCTGGTCTACTGAGTGCAACCCTGACTCCAAAAGAAACATTAATTAAATAATAAAAATAAAATACTATTCAGATACAATAGAATATAGCAGATGATATTCATTAAAAGATATTTACTGAAAATCTCAATAAATGCAAAAAGAGCTTCACATACTGCTATGTTAACAATCCTTTCATAAATATTATCTCTTCAATATGAAGATTGCTGGCATTACAAAAGGAAAAAAACTCTTCATATTATATCATATATCAAATGTTTTGTCCTAAAGATAATACTTAGAAAATTAAGAAGATGAGAAGATATAATGTGTATTTTATACTAAACTTTTCTGCTACTTCTTGCTTTTTAACTTATAAATTTTATAGACTGTATAAAAGAGACTATATATTGACTTTTTCCAGTCATATTTATTGATATAAAATTTACATAAAATAAAATTCACACTCTTTAGTGTACAGTTCTGTCATCAGTTCTATGAGTCCTGATAAATGCATAGAATTGTGTAACTCTCACCAAATCCGAAAAACATAGCAGATCTGTCATTTCATAAAAATTCCCCTGCACCTCTTTGTAGTCAATTTCTCCCTCTATCCCATTATCTGACAACCACTGATCTGGTTCTGTCCCTTTGTTTTGCCTTTTTCTGATAAGTCATACAAATAGAATCATTCATTATATACATAACTATTTGGAATGGACTTCTTTTACTCAACATAATGTCTTTGAGATCCATTCATGTCATGGCATACATCAATAGTCCATTTTCTTTTATGACTGAGCATCATTCCATTTTATGAATGAACAGCAGTTTGTAAATCCATCTACCAGCTGAAGGACATTTGGGTGGTTTCCAGTTTGGGGCTATTACAAATAAAGTTGCTATAAACATTAGTGTATGTTTTTTGTCATTTCTCTTGAATAAATTACATAAGAATGGAAATGCTGACGTTTAATTCCGTAAGAAACTGCCACCTGTTTCCACAGTAGATGTATTCCCATCAGCAATGCACAAGAGATCCAGTTGCCCCACATCCTTGCTAGCACTTGGTACTGCCAGTTTTCTTTTGTGTTTTAACCATTCTAACAGGTGTTTAGTGGTACCTCATTGTGAATTTAATTTGCATTTTTCAACAACAAATTATATTTAGAATTGCTGCATTTGCCTATTTGCCATTCTTATCTCTACTTGGCATAAATCCGTTTGTTTCACTTCTTATTGTGTTTTGAGAGTTATTTTTATATCTGGATGCTAGTCCTGTAAAAGACTCATAATTTGAAAATAATTGTATCCAGTCTGTGGCTTGTCTCTTGATTTTTCTGAACTGCACAGGCCTGCTGAAGAAAAGAACTTTTTAATTTTGATACAGTAAAATTCATCAAATTTTATTTTACAGATCATGTTTTTATGTTGTATTCAAGAAAACTTTACCTAACCTGACATCACAAAGACTTTCCCCTATGTTTCTTCCATAAGTTTTACAGCTTTAGGTTTTATATTGTGGTCTATGATACATTTTGAGTTAATTTTTTAAAGTGACGCAAGGTATAGATCCAGGTTCTTTTTTGTTTCTTATAGATGTTCCACTGTTCTAGCACTACCTGTTGAAAAAAATAATCCTGGACTTCAGTTTTGCCTCCGACATGCAAAAAACTTGGAAGTCATTATTCCCAACCTTAAAACAAAACCAACAAAAAAGCTGTACAAACTGAAAATCAATCACTTTTCTAGACCCAACAGAAAAATAAGGCTGCAGGGTCTTGAAATCTGGCAAGGGGTAAATACAGAGAAATTATTTTTTTATACCTGAAGAAGAAACCACAGAATCATAATCTGATAGGGATGCTTAAATGGCAGGCTTTGACTAATTACTGGAAGATGAGTGTGAGAAATTCATGAAAGTGAGAAACTCCTAGGGGCCATAGTCTTAGGACCTTTCTCCAACCATTGTGAGTTTTACCTACAGAAACCCCGCTAAATTCTCAAAGTGAAAGCCAGGAAAGAAATGGGTACTGGTGTGAGAGGGCTTTGTTGGACATAGTAGCATTTTATCATTACATCTTCCAGAATAGTGTCTGCTTTTCTCAAACTTGGGGTTTTATTATTTACTCTCAGATTCACAATTGTTTGAAAGATAAACTACTACAAGCATTATAACTCATCAAACAGCAAGTCATTTTTGAAGAAACTTATTAAAAGTTAAATTGAAAATAACCTAATAATAATGACATCTTAATAAACAGTTGTTTGAATTCAATCGTTTCTAACATTTTTCATGTAGGGAAAAAGTAAAATACAAGTAGGTTAGTTAAGGTTAATACCAGATTGAGTAAAGGCTGTAGTATATAAAAATGATACAAGAGCAGGGGAAGATGACAGCTGAGCCAGACAGACTATGCAAGTCCTGGTGTGAGTGAATGTATGGAAAATTTTGTGTACTTGCTGGTGAGTGAGTAGACATGTGAGTAGCTGACTGAGTGAGGGCCAGGGAGTTAGCAGCCAGGGTTCTCCTGGTACAGCGGCTGGTGCAGCTGCTGGGCTTGGATCCTAGTGATTCCTGGGAAGCAGAAGCCAAGTGCCATTTTTTTTTAAATCAACAAAATCCTTCCTGGGAAGAAAATGCTGGGAGAGACTGACTAAGTGGGGGCTCATGAGCAAGTGACCAGGGCCCTGGTGCAACAGCTGGTGCTGCAGCTTCTCTGCTTGGTTCCTGGCTCTTTCCAGGTCACAAAAGCCGAGTGCCTTTTTTTTCTTAAGTTTTCCTGTGAAGAAGTGGCAGGGAGAGACTATGCCCCAGGCTCTACCTCACCACTGCAGCAGGAGAGACTGCTGGCTCCAGGCTTTGTCTCACACTTCAGTGCCTGGCTGGGCAGTGGTAGCAGGGAGGGAACCCAGAGGCAGAGTTCCACCGAAGAGGACAAGAGAGGCACCCTGCCACCATCTTGAAGGTAGGGCAGGAAAGTGCTCCGACTTGCTCATCATGGAGCAACAGAGCTGATCTCTGCGACTGGTGGATCAACTATTCAGGGGTTGATTGTGACCCAGAGGGAATATCCTGAAAGCACAAAAATAAGAGGTACCTGCACAATGAACATTTGTATACCTAACCCTGAATTGTACCCCACAATTTCAAAATAAAAATTAAAAGAGAAAAAAACGCACTAACTGTGAAGTGTAATAACCAAAGTGCAATAAAATGATATAAGCCTAAAAAAAAAATTCAACAAGGAGGTCCAGAACCTATATTTGACACTCGACCAAATGGACTTACTAGATACCTATAGATTATTCCACCCAACAGCCACAGAATATACATTCTACTCATCACGACATGGAACATACTCCAAAATTGATCACATCCTTGGCCATAAATCAAGCATAAATAAATTCCATAAGGTTAAAGTATTGCCATAAACCTTCTCAGGCCACAGTGGAATAAAAATAAATATCAACACCAACAAAACTTCCCCAAAGCCACAAAGACATGGACATTAACAGCATAACGCTAAACAACCACTAAGTCAACACTGAAATCAAAGTAGAAATTAAAAGATTCCTGGAAACAAATGAAAATGAAGAAACATCTTACCAAAACCTCTGGGATGTTATGAAATCAGTTCTAAGAGGGGAACTTATATCTCTAGAAGCACACATGAAGAAAGTGGGGAGATCACAAGTTGAGAGCCTATCACCTAAGGGAGCTGGAAAGAAAAGATCACCAAAACCCCAACTTTAGCAGAAGAATGCAAATTGCCAAAATAAGAGCCCAACACAGGACATAGAAGACAAAAGTATCACAGAAAACATCAACAAAACAAAAAGCTCGTTCTTTGAAAGAATAAGCAAAATTGATGGAACCCCTAGCCAGAAAGACCAAGAAAAAGGGAGAAAAAAGCCCAAATAAACACAATCAGAAATATAAAAGATCAAATTACAACTAACCCCAAAGAAATACAAAAGATTATCAGAGATTACTATGTACACCTATATGGAAACAAATTTGATAACCTAAATGAAATGGAAGATTTTCTGACATCACACAGCCTCCCCAGATTGAAACAAGAATACATTGAGACACTAAATAGACCAATAACAACAAGGAAAACTGACTCTGTCATACAAAAACTACCTACATAAAAAAAAACCTGGACCAAATGGCTTTCCAGCAGAATTCTCCAAAACGTACAAGGAGGAGCTGATACCAATCCTATTGAAAGTATTCCAGGCAATTGAGAAAGATGGAATTCTACCCAAATCATTTTATGAAGCTAAAATCACACTGATACCCAAACCACGTAAAGATCCAACAAAAAAAATAGAACTACAGACTAATATCCCTTATGAACATAGATGTAAAAATCCTCAACAAGATTCTAGCAAATCAAATCTAAAAATACATAGCAGCAATCATCCACCATGACCAAGTAGGCATCATCTCCAGGATGCAGGGCTGGTTCAACATTCACAAGACCATAAATGTAATTAAGTACATCAACGGATGTAAAAACAAGAACCACATGAGTATATCATTAGATGCAGGAAAAGCTTTTGATAAAATCCAGCATCCCTTCTTGATAAAAACCCTCAAACACCTAGGTATATTAGGAACAGACTTCAAAATAGTAAGTGCCATCTATGATAACCCCACAGCTAACATATTGCCAAGTGAACAGGAACTGGAAACATTTCCCCTGAAAACTGGAACAAGACAAGGCTGCCCCCTCTCACCCCTCTTGTTCAACATTGTGTTGGAAGTCCTAGCTAGGGCAATTAGACAAGAGCAGGAAATCAGGGGTATCCAAATAGCAAAAGAGGAAGTCAAGCTATCCCTCTTGGCTGATGATATTGATCATACCTTGAAAATCCAAGAGAATCTGTCAAAAACCTGCTTGCACTGATAAAGGATTTTGGCAAAGTTTCAGGGCACAAATAAATGTGTAAAAAGACAGTTGCATTCCTATACACCAATAACAAGCAGGCATAGATGCAAATAAAAAGCATAATTCCATTTGAAATAGCCACAAAAAAAGAAATAGCTCAGCATCTTCCTAACCAAAGAAGTGAAAAACCTTTACAGTGAGAACTACAAAACACTGCTCAAAGAAATCCTAGAAGACACAAACAAATGGAAAAACTTTCCATGCTCATGGATAGGAAGAATCAGCATTGTTAAAATGTCCATCCTACCAAAGGCAATCTACAAATTCGACTAAATACCTATAAAGTTACCAACATCATTCTTCTCAGACCTGGAAATGACAAACAGAAATCCATACAGAAGCATGAATGACTAAGAATAGCCAAAACAATCCTTAGCAAAAGAAACAAAGCAGGAGGTACCACACTTCCAGGCAACAGTAATCAAAACATCCTGGTATTGGTACAAGAACAGGCATATAGACCAGGATATGGAACAGGACAGAGATTTCAGAAGCAAAGTCTCAATTTCTCAACCAACTCATCTGTGACAAAGCTTCCAACAAGAACCACTGGGGAGAGGAGAACCTATTCAGTAAATGGTGCTGGGAAAATTGGCTGACCACATGCAGAAGATTGAAACGGGACCCTTACCTATCACCATACACAAAAGTTAACTCTAAATGGATCAAAGATCTAAACACAAAATCTCAAACTATAAGAATCTTAGGAAACGCAGAAGACATCCTTATGGAAACTGGAACTGGCAACCAACTCCTGATTGAAACCCTAACTGTCCATATCATAGAAATATGATAGACAAGTGGGACCTCATCAAGCTAATGAGCTTCTGCAAAGCAAAAGAAACTGTCAAGAGAACAGGGAGACAGCCCACAGTATGGGAAAAAATATTTGCCAACTGTATATCTGACAAAGGCCCAACATCAAGGATCTACAAGGAACTCAAATGCAAATGCACTGAAAGAAAAAAAACAAGCAGGTCCATTCAAAAGTGGGCAAAAGAGATGAATAGACATTTCTCAAAAGAAGATATAAGGGCAGCCAACAGACACATGAAAAAGTGCTCAGCCTCTCTCATCAAAGAAATGCAAATCAAAACCACATTGAGATACCACCCAACCCCAGTAAGAATGGCCATTATTAATAAAACAAGCAACAACAGATGCTGGTGAAGATGCAGAGAAAAAGGAATGCATCTACACTGCTGGTGGGAATGCAAACTAGTGCAACCTCTTTGGAAGACAGTATGGCAATCTCTGAAAGAACTAGAAATTGACCTTTCATATGACCCAGCAATTCCCCTATTGGGAATATACCCAGAGGAACTCAAATCATTCTACAAAAAAGATACCTGCACACATATTCACAATAGCAAAAACATGGAACCAACCATGCAGTTCATTGAAGCTGGACTGGATTTTTTTTAAATGTGGTACATATGTACAATGGAATATTATGCAGCCATAAAGGACAAACATATGGACTTCACAGCAACTTGGATGGATTTAGAGTCTATCACACTCAGTGAACTATCACAGAAACAAAGAACAGAGTACCATATGTTCTCACTCATAAGCGGACCTTGAACAATTGTCAAAATACTATAAGAAAGGGATTGGCAGTAGTGAGAAACTGCCAGGGGAGGGAGTGTGGGATTGGCTGTTGAAAGAAACTTCTAGGGGAGAGAGGGACACACCTCATCAACAAGGGTACCTGCATAATCAATGTTTGTATACCCAACCCTGAATTGTACCCCACATCTTTAAAATGTTTTTAAATGATACAAATAACAAGTGAAAAACTGAAAAGGAGAAAGGCACTTTCATTGATAAAAGTGTTTTTCAACAATATTTTGAAAACATAGAAGGGTCTGAAAAAAAGAATGGTGCTAGATGCTATAAAACCAAGAAGAAAAATATGTTATAATGCACAAGGAGAAGCTTGATCAATGAAAGAAATGCCTATGTCTTTTTGAATGGAAAGAGGAGCCAGGCAGAAAAATCAGTGTTTCCTAATTGTAGAATTCACAAAGAAGATCAAGAATGGATGGAACAAAAAGGAGGAATGAAAATTGGAGGAAAATAAGCATTCAGGTAGACAAGTTGAAATTACACATATAGAAATGAAAAAATTTAAGCAGGAAATTTTTTTAAAAGATTTGCAAAAGGTCGCAAAGATTTTTAAAAACACCAAAAATTAAATTTTCAAAGGAAATGTTTTAATTATTGAAACAAAAAAGAAATATGAATTGCTTGTCAAGAAAATAAGACAGTTTTACAAACATTACTATTTCAATCAAATTTTTACTCGAAATGACAGAGAATACACCAAAAAATTAAACAGAATATATGAAGTTCATGAAAGTATATAACAAAAATTAATTGACCCACGATAAATTACCACAACATCTAGTTTCCACCATGGTTGTTTGAGTCAGTTGCATAAATATATTTATGGAAGTGAAAGATGGAAAACACTAAAGAAAAGCTATGGGTCTAGAATGTAATTACAAAAATGACTGAATAATGAACAATGCAAAAATGTTAAAAAGAAGAGATTAACATTTACCAAATGCCAGTTATACAGTTAACCTATAACCAGTTCGTCCTTGGCTAGTCATTAGAGGCTAAATTAAAGTGAACTGCTAGAAAAACATGACAAAGCTAAGCGATGTTAAAATGGCTGCTCTTTGGTTATATTAAATCCATTTCGGTCCTTCAATTTCTTTTGATTAGACAACTTTATAAACTTCATGTTGAAGTAGAGATATGTTGCTTGGATTGAAATGAAATCTTAAACCACTTAAACCAATTAACATATTATGCTGATTTCCTCATTGCAATACTTTAGAAATTATACAAGGCAGCCCTTGAATAATAGAACAAGGAATACATATGCTTTGATACAGAAAACAGTAATGATAACAACAATAGCTTCACACCTACAGTACTTATGTTAAACACATAACAATGGTTCATATAATCTTCTTAATAATCAAATGAAATTAGATATGTTAATCATATAATTGATAGCAGCAGTTTGTCTCTTTTGAGCCATGTTACTGTGCTGCCCTTCTGAGGTTGATTGCTATCTTCAGCATACATGGGACCCCATGAATGCTTGGGAAATGGTAGAAAGGTTTAAAGTGATGGTGGTAAGGGTAAGGGGGCTAGGGAGATAGGCCAGCAACTAGATGAAATTAGAAACAAACTACACCTATGTGACTTCCCGTAGGTTCTCACTGGTGCTTTTTTTGTGTGTGGTAGGAGAAGAAAAGAACACTATATATATTTAATGTATTTTAGATAAAATTAGTAGGAAGAAACAGGATATAAAGTCAATAAGAAGAGAGGATAAGAAAAAAGGGATGTATATGCAAGTAAAAGTTGAGCAGGAAAGGGAAAAAATGATAAATAGTAAAAAAAATTAATAAAACTTAATTTAAAAAATAAAATGCCTTAGTATAGTTAGCTGCTATAATAAAGTACCATAGACTAGGTAGACTTATAAGCAACAGAAATTTCTTTCTCATAGTTCTGAAGGCTGGAAATCTGGTATAAGGATGGCCAGTTTCTGGTGAGGTCCTCCTTCCAGGTTGCAAACTGCCATCTTGTTGTGTTGTCACATGGTGGGAAAAGTGAAGGAGAATTCTCTGGGATCTCTTTCTGTAAGTGTGCTAATCACATTCAAGAGGACTCCACCTTCATGACCTAATTACCTCCCAAAGGGCCCATCTCTCAATACCATTACATTGGGGGTTAGGATTTCAACTTATGAGTTTTGGGGAGACACCAGCATTCAGTGTATGACAATTTCCAAATCAGCAGTAATAAATTTATTTTTAATTTTAGAGTTGTAGGGTTCAAGTGGGGACTTACTACATAGGTAGGTTACATGCAGGTGAAGCTTGGACTTCTAATTTTCCCCTTTCCCCTGATAGTGGACCAGGTACCCCGTGTGTTGTCTCGTGTCCCCTCCCTCCCTCTTCCCTCCCCTAGCAGTGTCCAGTGTCTGCCAATCTCACACTAGTCACATTAATAATAATATTTTAAATAGAAAATTATCTGATGATAAAGCATGGAGTGAGTCCATTAGGCCAAATGCAAGGTATGTGCAAATCATTAATGCATTCATATGTAAATTTTTTTCTTTTACATGTTTCCAGTTACATTATCTTATTATTGAATTTTGCTACTCAGTATCCAAATATTTTCTAATGGGGGAAAATCTCCTATCTTACGTTATAAGGGAAGACTGTACCTCTGATTGCATAGGCCCAGGAACTTCCTCTTCATCTTTAGAAAGCCAAATCAAAGACACATGACCTAAGATCACTCAGTTGATTGCTCCCACTGGGGACTGGAAATCTTGCAGGAATAATGCAAATACCCAGTGACTGCGATCTAGGGTGAAAGTCTAGATGAAAGCTAAGTCAGCTCCAATAAGCAATAAACCTAGAAAGCCTCAAACAGGCTTTTCTGAGGCATGGCCTGGGCTGTGTTTGCTGCTTCAAGTGGCCTTACCTGTTGCCATCTCGAAGCCTAATTCTCCAGCATTTCTATTAATTCTATAACCTATCTTTCACTAAATTCATTTCCAGCTCAAATTATATTTAGGGTGCTTTTGCTTGTGACTGGAAAACCTGACAAGCAAAAATTGGTCCTAATGAGAGGCTGCAGCATTGAGGGCAAGATGTGGAAGGCCACACTGCAACAATGAAACTGTGAGAAAGTTAAGATCTGTTGGTGGTGTTTCTTCCAGTGGCATTAAACAGACTAAAGCAAGAATGATAAGCTGATATCCTTAAATGTTTGGCTTAAGGAACAAACTGATACCCAGAAGCTTTTGCTGAAAATACTAAAAAATTACTTAACTCTTAAGATTTCAGGACTGAGGTGGCCAAAAACCAAACTTCAGGTTTCAGCAAATAATTTGTTGAATTACGTCCATGGAAGTTTATAGCTTCACTAGTTACTTTTCTGTAACATCATTAAAGAAGAAAGAGTGAGACTCTATAAATTGAAATAAATATAAATAAAAGGCTTCAGGCAACACAAAACATCCCAGACCCAACCTCTTACATCTCCACGAGCATTCCTTGTCAGTTGACATATCCACTACCTCATTATTTGATTAAGCTCTTCCTCCATCGCTTGGAATGATCCCTTACCTGAAGAATTGTCTTACAAAAGGAAGTCAATGTCCAAGCCCTTTATGCCTCATTCCAGCATGCCTGGAAGGTCAAATGCATCAAGGAATGATTCAGTGTGCTGTCTTGAGCAGCTGGGAAAGATTATAATTGTTTGCTCAGTTGATTATTAGAAACTTGGACTAAGAGATGAATGATACTAAACAGGTTGACATGCCAAAAAGTTCTTGTTGTTTTCATTAGGAACACCAGTTGACTCTACATTCAAAATATATTCAAGATATAACAGTTCTGACCATTTCTACTGTTACCATCTGGTCTGAGTCATCATCTCCTCCTGGTAGGATTACTACAAAAGCCTCCTGACCGGTTTATGGGCCTCTACCCCTGCATCCCCTATGCCCATCACTATAGGTTATTCCCAAATCAGCAGACAGATGGATCTTTTAAAACCTGCAATGTCACTTTCTTGAAAACCTTGCAAAGTCTCTCCATTTCTCATGTAAAATGCAAACCCTTATAACTGCCCATACAGCAATACATGATACAGCTCCCAGTTGGCCCTCTGACCCTTTCTTTTACCACTCACCTCCTCATTCACTCTGCTCTAGCCACATAGGCCTCTCTGTTGGTCCTTTAATTTTCCAAACACGTCTATTTTAGGGCCTTTTCACTTACTGCTCCTTCTGTCTGGACTTTTTTGCCCCTAGATAGCCTTATGATTGGTTTCCTTTAAGTCTTTCCTTGCCTTCCTTGAAACCTACCTTGATCATCCTATTTAATTCTACAAACTGCCCCCTTGTTTATACCTGGCGCTCTCAACCCTCGCCTTTCTCTACTTTTTTGTTTCCTATTGCATTTAGTCTTCTAACATGCCATGTAATAATTTAACTAACACGTATTTACTGTTGATCATCTATCTTCATGTGGTAGCATATAAGACTTTAAGGATCTGGCCTCTTGTGCCAGTCCTTGGCTCACTGAGCTGCACTCAGATTTCTTCTGAGCCCTTCCTTGACCCACTCTGTATCTAAGATGTGCTCATCAATGTGGGCAACATGTCCAGCTCAGCCATCCTGGGAACAAAGGGAACTAAGAAACGTGACTGAAATGGGTTGGCCAACTAGGGAGTTACTATAATTTTCTTTTTTTTTTTTCATTTAAAATTTTTTTTTAAATTTTATTATAGATATGTAGGGACCAAGTCAGGATTAGCTACACAAACAGGCTGCATGCAGGTAAAGTTTGGACTTCCAACTGGCCCTCACGTCTCTTGGTTTAGGACCAGGTACCCTTTGTGATGCTATCTGCCCACCCCCTTCCTTGGCAGTGTCCATCAACTGCCAATATCTCCCTTGTATTAATGTGATTAATTTTCAAGTCCCACTTATAAGTGAAAACATGCTGTATTCAGTTCTTTGTTTCTGTGATAGGTCAGTAAGTACGATGGTCTCCAACTCCAACCAGTTTGTTGCAAATTCCATGATTTTTGTTGTTCTTTTTTTTTATTCAATATTTTTTATTATGATATTGTGGGGTACAGTTAAGGGTTAGGTATACAAATATGCTTCATTCAGGCACCCTTGTTGATAAGAAGTGTCTCCTCTACCATAATACCATGGTTCTCCAGAATCCTGATGTTTTTAGAAAGCTCTTTAATGCTATTCATCTACTAAGATTCCATTATTTAGAATGAAGATATACAGTTTACTAAGTAGTAACCTGAAGGATTTAAATAGTTGATGCCACTTGCAAATAGGCTGAACATGGGACATAGAGAGGAAAAATGAGGTTTTGTTTAATTTGTGCTTAGATATTTGCCTTGCTGTGGGAGCTAAATAGTCACAAAGATGGACATAATAGACACTGATGACACCAATAAGCAGGGGGTGAGGGAGGAGGAGAAGGTCAGGGTTCAGAAACTACCTATGGAATACAGTGTTCATTATCTGGTAAATGGGCCACCTGGGACCCAATCCCCACCACTATACAATATGTTCATGTAATGAGTAGGCATGTGTACCCCCTAAATCTAAAATAAAAATAAAAAGATAATTACCTTGTTTTGTAGAGTTTCCCTTGATTCTAAAAATAGTATTGTATTCATTTGAAATGGCATTTAAGTTGAAAATTATTATAGAAAGTTTCTAAAGCTAATTTATCTTCCCTTGATTATTTTCCATAAATATTCCCTGATGTTTCCTTCTGTCTTTTATGGTTTTTGGAGTAGCTTTGCAGTGTTTCAGAAACAGTCATGGTGAGCTAGCTGCATGCTAGTGTTTCAAAGTCTGTTTCCATATTTCCATCCGACAGTAGGCTATTTGTTCTTGGATATGTCCTGAGGCAATCTTGACACAGAAATGCAAAGTAATCACAGTTATCTGGAATCTTTGATTAAAACTTACAGTGATAGCTTTGGCAGCAGAAATATTCTTATACACTAAGGTGTCATAATGCTTGTTTTTTAGACTGTGGCTAAATAATGAATCCATATAACCCTGCAAAGTTACCTTTAAATTTATTTATAAGGGCTACCACTTATTCAGCCTGACTATGTGCTGGGCAATTTACGAACATTATTCTTTTGAATTTTCCCAACCGCTGCTAAGGTTGTATTATCATCCCCATTTAACAGAGGAAAAACTGAAACAGTCATACACCTATATGTGACAGAGGTGGGATTTCAGTGCAAATTTCTCTGTTCCCAAATCCTCAGCTGTTTTCACTAAATCTGCCACCTTGGGCTTCACAAAAGGTAGAGTAGAAAGAAATCGAAATTCAAAGATATCTACAAAATTGTTGTCATTCCCAAGACTCTAGCAAGATGGGGGAAGATTTTAACAGTAAACTGAGTAACACTTTAAATTTGGGAACATTGATTTAAAGTCAGCCTCATGGACAGATAGAAAATATGGACTCCTGTTTATGGAAACCTCAGAAATATTCTCCTCACATTCATTACTTATGGATGACTGAAATAGCAATTAAGATACTAAATATTTTGACAGAGGACTTTGTTCCCAGCCAAAATGCAAATCCTTGGTAAAGATAACATCTCTGGCCCCAATGTTCATTAACAACTTAGTGTCAGTATATTGGATTTTTCCTTGAGTATGGATTTCACAAGTTATTAGAAAGAGTCTAAGGAATGTAATAACCTAATCAAGTATGCCAACAAAGAGAAAAGGGGGTGGGAGACACACCTGATCTGTTGTATTATTATTCTTGGAGTCTGGAATGTAATTAGGCTAACCAGATATCCTTTCATGAAGGTAGGGAGGTACCAGCCACAGAAGTTCCCAACTCCAGAAAAAAGAAAATTGCTACAGACACAACCATAGAGAAGGCCATATTACTTGACAGTCTCCAACTTCCCCAATTTTTCATTTAGCACTGAAATTTTTGCTCCTGCATTTCCCAGAAACCTGTACAACAGTGAAAGAGTTCATAGGCTATTGAAAAACGAGAAGGAATTCTTGAAATATATTCAAAGCTGAGCTACTTTGAGCTAAGTTTTCCTAGTCTCTTCTTTCTAAAAAATGAGAATAAGTCATTTTTATATACCTGTTCTAAGGTGAGTGTTAGCAAATTCTGACCCGTGGGCCAAATTCAACCAACTTCCTATTTTTATGCAGACTATAAGCTAATTCTAGTCTAGCCTATAAGGCATACAACATAACAAGCAATGTAGCAATTTTTTCTTCTGATCCTCACTAAAAAGTCAACAGACTCATTCATGCTGAAATTCAATAATAAAAAAGATATCACTAAAAATACTGATTTTATAAATTCTTGAAAGCAAGAAATATGTTTTTGTTAAATACTATTTTTAAAATGTGTTCAGTACTTAGAAAATGCTTATGAAAAACTTTTGTATGAATGAATCCACTTAAACATTTTTCTGTTACTAATAACTTAATTAGCAATCTTATTTGCTTATGTTCAGACAGCAAAATCCTAAAAAATTTAGAGAATGCTTGATAATCAGACTAAGATAGACAAGAAAACAAATTTGCAAGATAGAATTTTTAAGACTAGTTGCCTTTACTGCTCTAATTACATATAAAAGCTCTGCTCCTGTCTGTTTTGACTTGTTTGTGTGGACCTTGTCTTACATGACAAAGTGGAGAATTGGGGGCTAAGGAAAGCAGAAGAGGGAATTTTTCAAAGAAAACCAGAGGAATCCTGGGAGCAGATGGACAGATTTGAGAAAGAACAGCAGAGTCGTGGCAGTAGCTGCACCTGTCAAAATTTGGCTGGGAAGCATGTTCCCAGTTGATCTGATTTTAGAGTAACAGGATGGGTCCATGAAATACTTATCCTGACACTTTAAAATTGTGGATTTTACGGTTTGCGGCTGCTCCTGCTGGGCTGCCTGCTCCATTCAGCTATGCTGAATCCACATATCTGGAAATGCTTCTCTTGTCAGAAGGACTGCTTCCAAAAAGGTCCATTTAACCCAAAGAGACCCAAGATTGGGAGTGAAGTCACAGATCTCTTCTGTCTTCTGTACTTTTCTTTGTCTTGGGAAGTTTACTTCTATGGACGGCAGCTACCAGACCTTCTTGCTGTCTGTGAATCTCAAGCAACCAGCAGGAGATAAGTTGGTCAGAGAAGAAAGAATAAGGGTATTTATTCACATGACTCCTCTACTCCAGGCTACAAATTGGCAATAGCTGCCTTCCTAAACCTAAGGTTACAAATCCTGTTTGGTGGCTTCTTTTTACCAGATCATAGTAAGTGCCTTCTGCTGCACTTTAAGGCTTAGGGTGGTAATAGTTTCCTGTTGTTGTTAGCTCTTAAAATGTATCTCCATCTATTTTTTATTTCTTTTCATTCTAACCACAAAATCATAGTACCTTCCTTACATTTCCTTTAGTTGCCCACATTCTGCTTGTTTCTCACCAGGACTGTAACAGATATTAATTGAGTTAATACATAAACTATTAATAATGCCTGGCATATAGTAAGCAATATGTAAGACACTATTATTGTTATTGTTATGCTGTTATATGTCTAATGCACAAAAAGCATTAGATAATTCAATACACACTGATGGCTTCTTAAAGGAGTACTTACAGAAGTAGAAATTGACCTTCCATATGACCCAGCAATCCCCCTACTAGGAATATACCCAGAGGAACGCAAATCATTCTACAAAAGAGATATCTGCACACACATGTTTGTTGCAGCTCTCTATTCACAATAGCAAAACATGGAACTTACAATGTTGCCCTTCGAAGCTGGACTGGATTTTTAAAATGTGGTACATATACACAATGGAATACCATGCAGCCATAAAGAAGGACAAACATATGAACTTCACAGCCACTTGGATGGATTTAGAGTCCATCATACTCAGTGATCTATCACAGAAACAAAGAACAGAGTACCATATATTCTCACTTATAAGCAGACAATTATCATAATACTATAAGAACAATTATCATAATACTATAAGAGAGGGATTGGCAGTAGTGGGAAACTGCCAGGGGAGGGAGGGGCACACCTCATCAACAAGAGTACCTGCATAATGAACATTTGTATACCTAACCCGAATGGTACCTCACATCTTTAAAATAAAATAGAAAAATAATATAAATAAATAAATAAAAGCATACTTACAAATTAAGAATAAAAGGAAACGTTTTATTTATTCTGCTGCATCTTAAATATAATAGATCATTCTCAATTCTTGCCTTACTTGTTCCTCTCAGGAATTTTATTCCCTTGATCACACTCCAATTTAAATACTTCTGGCCTCTGGTCTCCATGACACCTCATTGGCCTGATCTTCCTCCTACTTTTATGGCCATTCTTTCTACTTTTGTAAACTCCTCTTCTCATACTCGTTCCCTAAATGTTAGCATTCTGAGACTCTATTCTCTGCCTTTCCTTTTTTTTCTATATTCTTCTGGAATGAATTAACTACAGACCTGTTGATGATCATTCCCAAATTTCTACCTCCAGCCTAGAACTGTTCCCTGAATTTTGACCCCAGATACAACAACTACTCTTGAGTGATCCACGGGTATCTCAAACTCAACCTTTCTAGGGACTTTCTCATATTTCCTCCTACTTTGCTCTTTATCAGATGTTTCTTATTTCTGTAAGGCCTCACTACCCACCCTGCCACCCAGGCCTGAACTAAGAGGTCACCCTGGGTCCCTTTTCTCCCATATATCACTCATATCCACTTCCCCAATGTCCCTCAACTCCATCACCTCCTACCTCATTGGCCATCTCCTGCTTGCATTATTTTTTGCACAGTCTACTAAGCATTCTCACGCTGTCTCTCTTGGCTCCTTCAACACCATTTTTAAAACTATAACTTTAATTTTCCTAGTAACTAGGTCACTCCTGCTTATAATATTTCAATCGTTTATTATTATCATAATGATGGAATCCAAACATTTAATGTGGTCTTCCAGATCCCTCATGATAACTCCAGCCTTGCCCCTAGTGTTTCTCCTTTTTCACTCTGGCAACACAGAATTCCCTTCAATCTCCTAAAAACAGCATTCTCCTCTACATCTGGCTGAACATTTTTGCATACTGTTTTTTCCTGCCAGCAATACTTTGCCTTTCCACATGGCTAATTTTTTAAACCTTGAGATACGTGTATCTTATCTTTTTATTTGACTTTTATGGGAAATTGTACATTGACACAAAATTAGGATAGTTTAATAATACCCTATTTTTTATCTTTCAATTTCAAATATGATTAACTTACAGCCACTCTTTTTTGATCTATACCTCTGTCCGCTTACCCTTTCTATTTATTTATTTATTTGTTTATTTTTATTTTTATTTTTTTTGAGTTGGAGTCTCACTCTGTCACCCAGACTGGAGTGCAGTGGCTGCTCCCGGCCACCGCAGCCTCGACCTACTGGGCTCCGGAGATCCTTCCGCCTCAGCCTTCCAAGTAGCTGGAACTACAGGCGCACGCTACCACGCCCAGCTAATTTTTTGATTTATTGTAGAGATGAGGTCTCGCTTGCCCAGGAGGGTCTCGAACCCGCGGGCTCAGGCAATCCACTCACCTCAGCCTCCCAAAGGCGCTGGATTACAGGCTGAGCCACCGAGCCCGGCTTCTATTTATTTTTTATATCATATCTTTTAACCTGTAAAATCTTCACTACGTATCTCTAAATTATAAAGAATGTTCATCATAAAATTATTTTCATATCTTAAAAATTATTTAAAACTCAAGTAGTATTCAAATATCCAGCTGCCTCATAAATTCCATATACATATGTAAAAATGAGTTTACTTGTATTTTGATTTATTTAATGTGACTCAAGACCCACATAAGTCTAACACGATGTGATTAATTAATACAGTTTTTCAGTCTCTTTTAATCTCAGATTTTTCTCCTATCTCTTGTCTTTTATTAATTGAAATAAAAATGGGCTGAATGTCCTGGAGAGTACCTCACATCTCGCATGGTTTTGATTACACTCCTGTTGATCATTTAACATGTTTCTCTGTCTTCCATGTTTGCTATAACTTGGTAATTGGATCCATAGACTTAATCAGGACACAGTACTCCTTTTTTTGGCAAGACTACATCATAAGTTATATCAAATTCTTCTATAAGGAAATATATAATATCTGCTTATATCTCTTATTTTAATGTAAGGAAAGAGAGAAAGAGTGTGAGAGAGAGGCGGGTAGGAGAAAGGGAGGGAAGGAGGGGAAGAAAAAAGAAGGGAAGAGAGGAAGGGAAATGTTGATCAAAGGGTACAAAGTTTCAGTGAAACTGTAGGAATAAGCTTTAGTGACCTACTGCACTTATGGTGGCCAGTTAATAAAAATTCACATTTCAAAATTGCTATAAGAATACATTCTTAGCATCCTTACCACAAAAAAAAAATGGTAAGGTGGATATATTAACTTGATTGACTCTTTCTACAATGCATGCATATATCAAAACATCACATTGTACCCCATAAAGACACACATTATTTGTCAATTAAATATGAATTAATTAAAAAGTAAAAGAAAAAAGAAAAGGAGAGAGATTTTAAAAGGTTAGTGAGAGGAATGGAGTTTAATCACGTAGATTATTGGCAATAGACTCTAGTCACACATAAATATAATGGAAGTAAGAAAGGGAGCAAATGCAGGATTACCCAGGTTTATTTTCTTGCTGGTATTAGGCCATTTAACAAGCATGTCTCAGCAACTTTCAGACTTAGATAGATGAATTAAGACTTAAAGTTCCTGCAGATGAGATAAGAATAGTAAAGAAATTAATATACTAAGAGGAAGTTGAGATTGGGAATACACTGGAAGCCCTATATTGATTGAACTTTGGGGGAAAGGAATGATAATGGGTAGAAATGTTTTGCCCAGTTCCCTCTTCACACCCTCCACTCTTCTGGCTTCCCCCTATGATAACTACTTTCAAGTCCAGTTTTAAAAAATAAAAAACTTCTCTATCCCTTGTCCTTTGCTTTGAAACACAGGAATATTCACACTAGTTCTGAGAATTGAACATAACTAGTAGTCACCAGTAGTTTCTGCTTCTGCAGGAAAGAGGTTAATCCAATTGTGCCCAAGTATTTTACTGAAAATATGAAAAAAGAATAAGTAACACAAATAAATATTCATGGCTACTTTACACAGAACAGATAAAATGGCATGTAATCATAATAATCATCTTTGTTGATGAGAAAGCTCCCTTTAGTATCCTTTGAGACTTGGCTCAGATGTCTAAGAAGACTTTCTGGATACTCAGGTTGGGTAGGATCCCACCTCTCTATTCTGATAAAACCATGAGTATATAATCAACAAACTTCTCATTAAAGGGAAATTTGTGGCAATTTCATTTCATGAGTTAATGCAGGACAATAACAATGTTGCTTTATCATTATATCCCTGCACCATACCATGTGCATGCATAAATACATGTGCTCCATACATACTGTTTAAATTGTGGCACAGAATGATCCCATATAAAATAACATGGTGCTTTCTCACGTGTATACTGGCTTCAATCTAATTACAGCCAAACACAACCCTCCAATACAATAAGGTACGGTATGTAATTAGTTGTTAAAATAAAGGAATATACCCAACAATATCAATATAGATAAGAACATTTTCCTCAGGCAGGTTTGACTCAAAATAAAACTTCAACTTTGTGCCAGGTGAAGAATTTGAAACAGGAAGACTATGAATAAGATTGTTCCATTCAGCTATGAATACAGATATCTTCTCTAAGGGCTAAGCTTTTTTATACAGCTCTTTCTTGGCAAGGTTATTTCATCTCCTCAAAGCATTTTCAAACATTTAATTTAATAAAGTAATATGATGTAATGCAATGTCCTCAAACCATACCAGAATGCCTAAAAGGCAATATAATAAAGGGGTCCCTGTAACTTCAGGCCTGACTCTCTAATAGCCTAAGGATATAATTGTATATATCAAGTATATACATCCTGTATGTTTGTTTCTCAAACTTCATAAAGCAGAAGTATAATGACTCTCTGAAAATATCATTTTCTCATTAAGAATATTTGTAGTAAAAAAAATCAATGATGCTTTTCTGTGAACTGAATACTTTTTGAGCAAATATTGAGAAAGCTGGATGGTGAGAATATGTTTTTTTTAATTGTTATTAAGTACTGAAGATTTTTATAGAAAAACAGATTTTAAAAACCCATTCCTATAGTGAAGTAGAAGTATCAGATGCAGACTAGAGAGGAAAGACTAACAGCATCTAGGTCAAGAGTGAAGTATATTAGGAAAAAAAAAAACTCTACCAGATTAATATCACTTCTTTTATCACATAATATTGTCACCTCTTAATGATATGAAATTTGGTTATATGAGGATTCCCATTGGAAGGTACATACACACACACACACACACACACACACATTTTATATATATATATTAAAAATTTTAGAAAGCAGTGCAGCACTTCTAATGGAATGCCTTCTTATTCTGCGAGGAAAGTTTCCTAGACTGACCTCTTCAGGCCTTTTCCTGAAGTCATGACTTTAAGAGCTCACCAAAATCTCCACTCTCTCCCTACTGAGGTTGATTAAGTGGGATAATTTCCAAGGTGAATTCCAAATCTGATATTATGAATGCCTGAACATCACTGTGTAGAAACTCTAATGATTAACACTGGAAGTTTATTGTGAGGCTAGAAAAGTCAATAACTTTATAATTTCGAATGTTTTCTGAGAGCCTCAGACACTGTCCTAGTTAAGCATGGGGTATAAAAAGCTGGGATATGGTTTCTAATCTAAAACAGCATATGGTAAGACATAGCACGGCCTTACTCCATGAACGAAAGAGTGGAATACTCAAGGGCAGCAGTGCAACATAGGAATAAAAAGCCAAGGTAGGGTCCAAATGCTTTGTTGTTTCTCAGCTTCAGTTTCCTTACCTGTAAAATGGTGCTAATGGTACTTAATCTCATGGGGTGATATACTTTGGAAATTTGTGCCTTTCAAACTCAAGTTGAAATTTGTTCCCCAGTGTTGGAAGTAGGGCCAAGTGGAAGGTGTTTGGGGCCATGGAGGAGGACCCCTGTTGAAAGGCTTGGTGACATCCTTATTGTAATGAGTGGTTTCTCACTGTATTCGTTTTCACAAGATTGACTGTTTAAAAAAATGAAAGTGTGACATGTCCCTTCCCTCTCTTTCGCCATGTGATGCCTGCTCCTCTTCCCTTTCTGCCATGAGGAAGCTTCCCAAGCCCTCACCAGAAGCAGATGCTGGCTCCATGTTTCTTGTACAGCCTGCAGAACCATGAGCCAAATAAACCTCTCTTCTTTGTAAATCCTCCAGCCTCGGGTATTCCTCTATAGCATCACAAGCAGACTAAGACATGGGACTATTGAAATTAAATTGAATAAGGTACGCAAATATTTACCATAGTACTTGACATGTGGGAAGTAGTCAAAATAGGAGGGTTAATATTATGTTAAGAATCCATAGTTGATATCTGCCTGGGAAGGGGGGGCACACCTCATCAACAAGAGTACCTGTACAATGAATATTTGTATACCTAACCATGAATTGTAACCCACAATTTTAAAATTAAAATTAAAAGAGAGGGGGGAAAAAAGAATTCATAACTAGTATATGTGGAGAATGCAAAATATTTAACTTTATTTCGTTTCTTCCAAATGAATAGTATTCTTTCCTAAAATATGCATTGCTAAGAATCACTTTGTGAATCTTTTACTCATTTCCTTATCAATCCTATATTTTTTCTCTAATCATAATTTGATTCTTTTTCAAAGAGGAATCTTCAGATTCTTTGTACAGCAAACTTACACTACAGAAATAAATTTGGGATTTTTATGTATGTGTTGGAAAAGGAGCACTGAGGGACGTTGGATAATATAAATCTCTTGTTTTAGGCTCATATAAATCTTATGGAGTTTGCAAATGAGCAGGATATAAATGATTTGTGAATCAAATCTCACTGTATCAAGACTATACTGAATGTGTTTTTTAGGAAAAGATGAATTGTTGGTTGTTTTAAGTGACTTTTTTTTTTTTTTTGAGTTGGAGTCTTATTCCATCGTCCAGGCTACAGTGCAGTGGCACGCTCACAGCCACCCCAGCGTCCACCTGCTGGGATCAGGCAATCCTCTCACCTCAGCCTTCCAAGTAGCCAGAACTACAGGCGCACGCTACCATGCCTGGCTAATTTTTTGATTTATTGTAGGGATAAGGTCTCACCATGTTGTCCAGGCTGTTCTTGAACCTGTGGGCTCAGATAATCCCCTCACCTCAGCCTCCCAAAGTGCTAAAGTGCTGAGATTACAAGCTTGGGCCACTGTGCCCTACCTTAAGTGGCCTTTTAAAAGAGATTATATTACAGATCCTATATTGACTTTTGCAGACAGTTGCAGTTGCTATAACACATAGCACTGTTAGTTTTATTTTGGCTGTATTTTTAATAATGTCATTTTATTAATTTTCAATAGATTCCATTTGACTAACCTGCTATCATATGAAGATAAAATTCCAGCATAATAAAAGTAAGTTTGCTATGTTAAAGATCTTATATGGTCTCTTGCATGTCTTCTGATCACTGCTTTTAAAGCTGGGGGGGGGGAGAACACAATAATTATTGCTTGAATTAAAACTTCATCACATCAGTTTTATTGTAGTACTAATAGGTTGGCAGAGTACATTTCAGATTATGGTGATACAAATGCTTAATCTCTGAGCAGAACAATAAAATTCAAAAACATAACATTCCTTTGGGGGAGGAGTTGCTTTTGAATGAGTTCAATAAAAAAAAAATGCAAGCTGATTACTCCAAGCACACTGAAAATTAGGCATCGCCAGAAGGAACGTGTAAAAGGCTTTTTGATGGCTTGGATTAAAGACAACTATTCCCACAGAGCCTATCAGAGATAAATGACATAAATGGAAGGAAGACACAAACTCAGTCTTTGTTCCAATAACTGCTGAATGTCATATTGGAATTCTCAACACAAAACCAAATGACTGGCAAAATCATCTGTATGCAAATGTAGAACAAGTGACCCTCCCCAGCTCAGTAGCTATTTTGAAATAATTGAAACCCATACTTATAGAAAAGTAGTTTATTTCAATGACTATGTTGCCTTTTCATGATACCTTAAAAATTCTGTGTGAGTACTTAATGCCTAAAAAATACTCTATTTTTACAGCTTAATAGACGTTTGCCATTTCTTTAACTGTCCAACATCTGAAACCCCTTTCTACTTGGTGAAAGGCAGGTCTTCATTTCTCTGAAAAAAATCAAAGGGGGTCAGAGACTACCTCTCCCTGCCATGGAAAGGTAGGGCAGTGGTCCAGGCTTGGCCAATCTGACAATCCTTTCTGCCACTTTGAATTGTGAGAAAGTGACAGAAAAGAGCAGGGACAGTTTGGAATTCATTTCAAGAGGAATCTACCAGCACGAGGTGCAGCGCTGTCCAGGGTAGTGCTGAAGGTGGCGTGATAGCAGCAGAACACACCTTCCTGCAGCATGACCTTGGCTGTGGTTCTTGGAACCTGCCTGCATTCCTCCCGGTTTGTAGGTTCTCTAAGCTTTGCAGCAAACAAGTGAGTTTCCTGATATTCTGCCAGCAAATCTCTCTTTTGCTGAAGTTAACAAGAGCCCATGTCTGATGCTTGCAACAAAGAACCCTGACTGATACATGGAGGATTAACTTACTATAGTGTTGTCAACACTGCTCCAAAATGTTTTGTTCTATGTATGAAAAGAAGAATATTTGATGGACATATATCTGCTCTTCTACACATCTACCTGTATAACAAAAACTCTCATAATTCTAAGGGCTTGTCTGATAAAAAAATATTGTTTCAAGCCGGGCTCGGTGGCTTAGCCTGTAATCCCGCGCCTTGGGAGCCTGAGGTGAGTGGATTGCCTGAGCCCGCGGGTTCGAGACCTGCCTGGGCAGGCGAAACCTCATCTCTACAATAAATCAAAAAAAAAAAATTAGCCGGGCGTGGTAGCGCACGCCTGTAGTTCCAGCTACTCGGAAGGCTGAGGCGGAAGGATCGCCGAAACCCAGCAGGTCGAGGCTGTGGTGGCCGGGAGCGGCCACTGCACTCCAGTCTGGGTGACAGAGTGAGACTCCAACTCAAAAAAAAAAAAAAAAAAAATTGTTTCAGAGACAGAATAGGATAGTCAGAATTATTAAAGATTTTTCTTGTGGTTGTGTTTTTATGTCATATAATAAGCACAACAAAGGATTTGTCATTGAAACTAATAGAATATACTTCTAGCTCTTAAAAAAGGATTTCAAAAATAAATAAATGTGGGTAAAAATTCACAGATGTCCAATTCTGTATAAGTAAAGGTGTAACTTTTAAAAATATAAATAGCAAAGGCTTTGGGAGGCAACATAGCATAATTATTAAGACTGGGTTCCAGTTCAGATTTGCCAATGACTAGCCATGAGGTGTTACCATTCTTCATCTCACCCTCTTCATTTGTGAGATGTTTATGTTAATATTGCTTAGTTCACAGGGCTAGTGTGAGAATTACTCAGGGTGCTCATAAAAATCTGTGGGCATGATACTAACCACAGTAAGGGCTTATAAATGGCAGAGGCCTATCTGCCAGTTAAGTCCACTGCACACACACACCAACACTACTTCCAGTTTTTCCTAGATTCTTACACATAGATTTGTTAAAATTTATGTTGGAAAGGTTAACACAGCTCAAATTTACGTCTCTCCCCTAGCCCCTCAGGGATTTCATTAACAGAGTCCGTCCTTTCCCCAGGTGCTGTGAGGCTGACATTGTCGTTATCTGGCCTATGTCACATTTAATAAGACAAAAACAAAAACCCTTCAGCTTCATGCTGAGAATAATATTATCAAGTTTACCCTAGAATGAAGAACGCTAATGCCTTAGACAATGAAAGCAGCAATTAGCGAAATACTATTGAATCCTTCCCTTTCCCTTTTAGATTAGCTCCTTTTGCCCTTCCTCACCTTAGACTAAGAATTGACAGATGGAAAAAAAAATCCTGATACTTCGAGTTACAGACTAAGGAAGTAGGATCAATGGCTAAAAGCTGTTCATCATTAAAAGAATGATCATCTCAACACTGGTCACAGGCAAAAAAGGGTAGGTTTAGCAGATGCTGGGCGGCACTGCTGGGATGGTGGGGAGAGAAGAGAGAGGGGGAATGTGACAGCACATTGGGCACCTGGTCCAAGATCAGCGGGAGAGAGGGCCAGTTAGAATCCCAAACTTCACTTGCATGCAACTTACTTATGCAGTAAATCCTCACTTGTACCCCACAGTCCTAAAATTAAATTAAATGTTTAACAAAGAGTGAATCTCAAACCGTCACCCCCAGCAACCTGACCCAATCTACCATCGTCTTCCCTAACCCACTGCTTGTGCTTCCTAAGAGATCATCTTCCCCTCTTCTTTGGCTCCCACCATCCACCATTTTCTAGTCAAAATCCTTAGTGATCTTTTAAAAATATAAATAAATTCACCTCATGACTCTTCACAAAACTTTTGGTCACCTGCCTCTGTACTTAGAATAAAATCAAAGTCCTGTCCACAGGGCACACAAGATCCCCTAGCCTCTGTATTTCAACTCCACTTCACCTCACCATCTCCACCTTGGACCCCTCTGCCCTGGTTCACCGTGTGAACAAGCCAAGGACTTCCCAGCATGGCCCCTCTGTGTCACCTTTCTCTCTTCACAAGTCATTTTCTTCCCCCAGATCATCTCTTGGTTATATCCCATCAGTCGGGTCCCAGCTTAGATGTCACCATCACCTAAGTACTTTCTATCTCATCACTCTGTTTTATTTTCTGCAGAGCTGTTTTCTTTTTAAAAAAATGCATATTTATGTATGTCTCTCCCTTCTTCCAATGGAGTTAAGTTCCATGCAAGCAGGATCCATTCGGCTTTGTTTACCAGTGTGTCCCCTGTGCCTTAAGCAATACTTGACATATGACAGTTATGCAATAAATATTTGCCCCAACAGACTGATTGGCTGAATGAATGATATGAAGATAATGATTTATACCTCCTACCCCTCACTCCCTGTTTTGAAACTTACTCTCCTTTCCTGAGTAGGATTCTGCAAGGAAGAAAGAAAAAACGACTTCACAGTCACCGACAACTTCTGGTTCTACTAGTAAGAGGGACTTACAGTGTGTGTAGCCTCTGCCAGTTTCCCAGATAACAGTCTGGACTCTCCTTTCCCAGCAGGGTCTCTCATGCTCCCTGTATGAAGGAATCATCCAGGGTTGTGCCCCTAAACCACCATAGAAGACAACTTCATATGGTAACACCACACCCAAGTTCAAACTAGGAAATGTACTCACCACACATCAAGGTAATGGAGGTAACTAAGAGCAATTTCACATCAAGCTTCCTGCCCCCCACAATAGACGGTGAGGAGGCAGCTCATTAACCAAGTTTGAATTTAAGTGTAAAATGCCATACTTTCACAGGAGGAAGTAGATGTGTTTTCTGTAAAGAATTCCAGCCTGAGTTCTCACTCAGCCTTTCAATTCCTTAACGCAGAAGGAAAAAAAAAACGAAATAATAAGCTTCTTAGAATACATACATAAGAAGCTTTGTTTAACCCTAAGCTATTTAACACCTCAGTGGTTTTATAAGCACCAGAGTCTCATTAAATCTTGTGTGTGTGTCTTTGTGTGGGTAAGGCAAAGGGCGGCCCGAGAAGAATCACTGCCACACGGAACAGACACACTAAATAAAGCCAAAGAAGGACTGAAACTAGGAGGCAAGCAACAGTGACATCTAGTGTGAGTAAAAATGCCAATATACACAAACTCCTGCGCTTCCTATAGCAAGAGAGGACATAAGAAAAAGATGAGGGTCAGAAAAATGATGATAAAGGCAATGAGAAGTCAGAATGCAAATATGCTAGATGACTGCAGAAAAAGACTCTATTGCAATGCCCTTGCCCCTAAATATTCTCCCCAGTTGTATATTATGATGCACTTTCTCACCCCACATAGTCTCTGAGCTGACCCAGCCTCCCATCTCTGCTTTCCTTTCCCCCTATTCCCTCCCACGGTGCCCTCGGAAATTTCCTTCCGGAATCGGCAAGCCCTCCTTATCCTTTTCTTGGAAAGTTTCTTCGCCTCTTGTTTTAAAAGGAGCCTTGTATGCCACCTGTCCTGAAGCCCTCCTTTTAAGAAAAAGCTCTCTTGCTTATTTATCTCACCTTATAGTCCCACACTGCCATGATGGCTGCTGTTCTTTCTTCCCATCATCTATTTCTTCATCCTTTTGACACAAATGTCTGCTTCTTTCAAATCCTCCTAAGCAGATGTATCACTCTATTCCTGTGCTGGTTGCAATCACCTGCCAAGTCCCTGCTCACCCACAATCATTTGTTTAGTATTTTAACACCTGGTTCACAATTATTCCTGGACCACACTCCTTCGTGGTTTTTAGTATCACTAGCATTCACTTAAGGAAGCATGGTTGCTCTGCTCTCCAACATCCTCATCTCCAATGCCTTCCCCGTCACCTCAGCACCACTCCCATTGTCTCACTTGTCATCAACAAGCTATAATATGTCTCAAAACTCAACTTCAAACCTCCCACTCTCACAAATTTCATTCCTCCAATTCAGTCTCTCAAGTACACCTGCTAACTTATTCCTCCAGCTGCAGTGAAGCTTCAAATCCACTAACCCCTTTACTTTCTTCACCTTCTCTCAGTCTCACTGGACTCACTGCCCTCCTTATCCAGCCCAAATACTCAAGGGTTAACATTGTATTTGTTGCCCTGTAAATATACTTAATGCCCTTACTCCTGTCTACTTCCACCAAACTCAAAAGGCTTATCCTTGCCTCCTTAAGAAGTTAAACATTCCTAAAGAAAAATTCTGGGCGACAGAGTGAGACTCCGACTCAAAAAAATAAAATAAAATAAAATAAAATAATAAAATTTATTTAAAAATAAAAATTTTCATTTCACTAAAAAAAAAAAAAAAAAGAAAGAAAAATTACTCAGTTCACCTGACTGGTTTCTCTTGAAATTCATGACTACCAACCTTAAGCAGACACTCACTACGGAATAGAAATCCTACTATGTTTCTCAAGTGATATTACTTTCTAACATACCAAGAATTATTTTATACATACTTCAACCTCACTCTAATAGAAAGTCGTTACTCTTTGCAAATAAAAATAGTCAGTGATCTGCTTTAGATTCTCAGAGCTAAACCTATAAAGCTACCAGCATCTGAATCCATTTCTCCCTTTCCCTTTTGCTGTCAAAACCCAAATTTCCTTTGTGTTCTCCGGTCCCTTCCCTTCTCTCTCACCTTCTCAAGGACTTTACTAATTTAGTCAATTTTCCCCATGTCTGCATCAGCAACTTTCCCCTATCTACTGCATCATTTCTGTCTTTATACAAATACGCTGCAGTATCGTGTGTGTGTGTGTGTGTGTGTGTATGATAAATATATATAAGGGCTCCCTCAACTCCCTAAATTTTCTATTTCCTCCTTCATAGCCAATTCCTCAAAAGAGGCCTTGTGGGTGCTGCCTCCACTTTCTCACTTCCCATTTCCTCTCCAACCCACTTCTTTCTGGTTTATATTCCCACAACCCTGGTGAACACGTCTATATCCTTAACCTCTCGGAAGTATTTATCACAGTTGTCCGTTTTATCCCTTCACTGTGTGCGGGATTCTATGCTCTAAGCCAGGGTTGTCCAACCCTTTGGCTTCCCTGGGCCGCATCAAGTAAAGAAGAATTGTCTTGGACCACACATAAATTATAAAGCATAGTGTATATACATAATAAGACTTCTGTTTTAACATTTTTCATTTTAAAGCTTAGACAAATGAGAGTAATATAACACTAGTGGGAAATTTGGCCTTGTTTTTATGAAACTAATCTATCAATATCTGGTTCGATGCAAGTGTAGTCACAATTCCAAGTGAGTTCTCAAGGTGCTCGTCAGAAATGCTTGTTTAAATTTTGCTTTTCCTGTGCTTCATAGTTGAAAACAGCTGCTCACAAATGTATGTGCCGCCAAAAAGTAATATCATGAATAAGGAATGATTGTGAACTTCATAATGGAACTGCATATGGGGTCACAAAGAAAAGGAACACTAAAAAACACATCATGTTAAAAGATTTTTGGGGGGCTGCATTGTCTGGGGCCGCATGCAGCCCACAGGCCATGGGTTGGACATGCCTACTCTGAGTTTTCCTTCTAATTCTCCTCCATACTAAATCTATAAATGCTGATCATTCTCAATGCTCAGTCTTGACCTAACTTCTCTTCTTAGAGGATTTTGTGCATTCTGACTCAAAATACTTATATGAAAATATTTATATGTTTATCTTCCAGAAACTTAGATTTCTGACATGAATCTTTACTTTGAACCCTGACTCACTTATCCAGCTACCTATTTAACATCATGATTTGGATATTTCATACACATCTCAGTGTTACTCTGTCCAAAGCTAAGCATTTTTTTATCACCTCAACCTGGCCATCATTCTTCCCATTTTTAGTACATAGCACCACTTTGAAACCTGACAATCATTCTTGGTTCTTTCTTCCCTCCCTCCCCACATCCAAGTATTCAACTATTCCTGTATTTTTATCTCTATCATATATCTTGAATTAGAGTATTACTCTATTTTTACCCCCATTACAGTATGGCCACTGTTATCACTATCTACTCCATAGAGGTAATCCAACATTGTACTTGCCCATGGTTCAGGATCTCTTGGTGATATGTGATAGGCTTTCATCTGAGTGTGGCTTCTCTTAATATGAAGAAAAAGAAGAAGAAAAAAAAACCTCTTCCCCTCACATGCCCTAAATACAATAGTAGAACAGGGTCAGGATAACTGCAGTAAATACTCCCAGAAAGCGAAAGAATGGAAGGAGGACACAAGGTAGTCAAGTTGCCATTGTATAAATTCCACCTGTGGGTGGAGAATGTTCTTGATTAGACTCAGATTCTCCTAGAAAGGGATTCCCCAGTTCATTGCTCCCATGACCTTGGCTTTGCCCTTGAAGAAGCTCTTTCTTTTCCATCATCCAATTTGGCCACTTTAAAAATGGTCTTTGGAGTAAATGCCCTCCTAGCACCACCACCCCACCTCCCCACCCCTTTGAGCACTAAGCCTGCTTTCTGTCTTTAGATATTTGGGAACCCAAGGATTACTATATGTCTCAAACAGTCCCAAACATGTTTAATTCAGACTATGTTTTTTTTGGCTTAAAACTCTCTCAAAAAATTAATTTCTCATCTATTTTATTCTAGTTAGCTCTATGTGTCACTTACCATATCCACAACTCTTTAAAGTTGAATCTTCTCTTCTTTTTCCTTCTCTCTTCTCCCCTCTTTCCTTTCCCATTTTCTCTAAAACTTGAGCTCTATAAGATCAGTAACCATAATTTTATTGTTTTCTGCTATATCCATAATACAAAGCTCAATTCCAGGGGTATCATGGGTGTTCAGGAAATAGTTGTGAAATGATGGATAAATGAACGTTACCTGAGCTTTGAACTAAGATTTTGCTTTCAGTTCCACTTTTTGCTTCCCTTAACCATTTCCTCTTTCTTCCCATTTTTTCCTTTGTAAATATGATATGATTACCTGCTGGCCCAAGTCTAAGTGATTTCCAGTCCTAATCTTCTATTTTCTTCCCTATAAATTCTCCTTTTACTCGTTCAAATACTCTTTGGACCCTGACAAGGTGTAGAATTCTAACTAATATGCTTCAGCTATTCTCCTAAAACAATATTGAACTTTTCAAATTCTAGAGCAGTGGCTTTCAATCTTGGTTGCATATTAGAATCAGTTGGAGAGCTCTTGCCACGCAACATACTAGTCACACACCAAACCAATTACATTAGAGTCTCTGGGGTACTTTTTAGAGCTGCCCAAGTTATTCTAGCATGCAGCCGAAGTTGAAAACCACTGTTCCACAGAAAGCTTTCTTTCTTAATCTTTCTTTCCTCCATGATTCTGAACGCTAATACTGATTGCTCAACCTGTATCTACCATCATTCCAAACAGCAAATCAACAAGTATTGAAGTTCCTAAGTACTCACATCTGTGACTAATTTTACTTCCTACTCATTCATTTTCCCCCTCCCAGCTGCGTCCTTCTTTTTCTATTCACGGCACTAAATTCTTAGCTTAACAATTGTACTTTAAATTACTTTTCAGAATTGATCCCAGATTCTCTTTTCTCCTCAATCCTCAAACTTTACTTAAGATTACAAATAAATCTTCTATATTTCTTCATCCAGCACATAAGCTCATTTTCTCTTGCTCTCATCCATTCTCATCCATTTGTATTTTTGTTTTAATCATAAAAAGGACCATATCTAGACTTTTACTAACTCAGTGTGTCTCTGTTATATGTCCTTTCCTCCAGTCTGTCCTGATTCTTGCTTTCTTGACTACAATTACTAATCTGCACATCCTTCTGCAAATATCTTTCTAAATATGATCCTCTACTAGGACACCTTATTTATTGTCTCGATGTCTGAAAAAAAAATCCATAAAAATGCAGACCACCATTTCATATGCTTTGGCACAGACCCGATGACTAATAAAGAGATGGTATTTTAAAAGCAAATGAAAACAAATATTTGAAGATCTGTAATTTTAAAACAAAGAAACACAAAAACATATGATGAAGAATGGAAACATCTTTTGACATTTTATCAACCTTCCTTAACATGTCAACTGGTCCTGTATATGTACCTTTAGGATGTCAAACTTTTGCAGGGTCTGAAGATGGGAACAGAAAGTAGCATCTCTGGTCAGCTGGCACTTCAATTTTCTCTATAGATTCTGTCATCCTGTAAGTGGGACAGAAAGCCAGTGGAAATCTGACTGGTGTGAGGTAATTGTCCAGACATTGCCTCTTTCCCCATATATCTGGCTTCTTTCTTTCCCTCCCCCAAGGAAGCAGCCTCTGGCAAAGGCTGGGAATATGCATATTCCCAGTAATAAGTCACGGGGTGCAGGTGACCAAGCAAAGCTGAAAGCAATGTGGTTGTCGTGTATAATCAATGTAATTGTAAACACAGATAGGAATTTGATCAATTGACTGGCTTACCTATAAAACTGTTGTACTATCCAGTGACAAGGACTCTGTCCTCACCATCGGTGTCTCCAGGAGGTTAAAACAGGGCTCCAAATTGAATATTTACTCCCCTCTCTGCAATCATAGAGTTCAGAAAGGAGGCTTAAAAATGAATCCAGTAAATAGAGAAAGATATCATATACATGTATATTATAACCACATAAATAGAAAGACATTTTTAAAAACTCTAATATGTAGACTCGGAAATTTTTTAAAGAAATTCACCACTAGTGAAATTAATGCAATTAAATGGAACAATTTCACTCACAAAATCTTTCCAAGTGTACTATCTTAAAATAACTCAAGACTCTCATGATGAGATTAGTGGAGACACCGATGGTGAGGAAAGAGTCCTTGCCACTGGGTAGCACAGCAAACAGTTTCATAGGTAAGCAAGTCAATTACTCAAATGCCTATCTGTGTTTACAATTACATTGATTACATGTGACAACCACATTGCTTTCAGCTTTAGTAATAAACAGTATCATATAGCATCAATCTCAATTAGCCCCATGGACCCCTTTCCTCTAAGTGCCTTCATTGTGCTGTTATTCTGGCCATTTTAAAATGTCCTCCTCAGACCATTTTCTATTGTACTGGGTTTGCTCTGGAATCCACATTTTATAACTTCTCATCATTTTACAGATTGCAGTTCTAATAACATCTCTGATTATGTTTTGAACTCCTTAATCTACTCTATATGGTATTACGTGATCAGAAACAAATTCCTGTAACATTCTATGAACACCAAAAAAGAAGGGGTTAATAATTTTTCAGCTGCATTTCTTGCTGGTGAATATGCCACAGATGAATATTTTCAAAATGAATATGAACGGATTTAGATGAGTGCTCCTTAAATGTCACTGCGTATTAGTCATGCAAGGATCATTAAGAGGTATAAGAGGTAGACTTGCACATTTCATCCAAGACATAGATTCTCGCTGAAGACTGTTACTGTCAGAGTTGCCAGGTTAGACACTGCTGGTAATGATTATTAATGTAACTGAAGCATTAAATGGCTCGTTTTTCTCCATTTTTCTTCATATACAACAATAATTCCAAAATATTGGGAAAAAAACACATTTTTCTGCATGAGTCCTTGAAAGTAACAAGGAATACAAGGTAAGTAAAATGTTACAAATACCAAAACAAAGGGATGCAATGAAAATTATCTTCTACTAAATTTTGACAATAAATTAATGTGCCTGTTTATAGGCAGAAAACCCATTCCTGTTAATGAATCACATTAGTTCTCTAGGAAAACATGAACCGTTGGCTATCTCTAATCCCAGTAGATAAACTATAGATTTACTTCTTTTTTGATACTTATGTCAGGTGTCAATCCCTGGTTTATAAGTATATAAGCATAATGCACCTTGAGATGGCATCTCTTGCCTCCCCAAGTGTTTATATGACAAATGGAAGACACTTCACAATCTCTTTACAAAATACACTGAATGGACAATCATTTACAATTTGTCAGGATATCAAACTTCTTACAAGTGTCTTGAGATTGATCATTAAAGAACAGGCCCTTTGGAATTAGCCTGGTTGCCCCCAGACAGTCCATCTGTACCACTGACATATTCTCACTGTGAGAAGAGAGGGTAGGTCTAGACCCATCATCTGAGCACAGCCCTAGTAGCTCCTCTAAGAAATAATAACTTTTCTCAATGCCAGGTCGCATATATCTATTTCCTTTGACTCTAAGAAAATCATTGAACTCCAATTTCTCCATCCATAAAGTGAGAACCTTGTCAGAGGGATGACAAGACTGCTTAAGGCTTTTAATAAAGTTCTTTGAAGAAGGCCAATACAATTTGCCGTAAATTATAATACAGCAATATGCATTAAAGAATTTTTTTCTCCTGAGTAGTTTTAGCTACTGAGTACTCTTTGTCAGTATAGTAAATTATTCTGTAACTAGGTAAAAATAATAGCCAGCAAAGTAGGAAAAGTTGCTATCAATCTCTTAACTCTGGAAAAAAAAAATACTAGCTCTATAAAACAGCAAAGTCTTTTATCTGGTTGAAATAATAGTAAGGTAGGAAATAAAAGTGATTTTAAAACTTGTAGTTAAACAATGAGTTCATAAATTATGTAGAAATCCCCATGCAAGAAAAATAATTCAGTAGTGTCTATTGTTATTACTGTTTTCAGAATCCAAAGCTTTATATTAGATGCTATAATTAAATTTCTAAAAATTAAATCATATCATAAATAAAACTTTCTTTTCTCTCTGTAGATTAAAAATGATTTCGATATCCTGACAAAAATATAATTTCTCTGAGAAAAGTCTTTCCTGTCTAACTAACTCTATTCATCAATCTCCTCTGTGTAATCAAGTAAAACGTCTCCCAAGGCAACTCAAATGATTAAATAAACCAGACCTACATATCACAACCTCATTAAATGAGCTTGAGGTAGTAGTAGCAGGCTATGAGTGCATCATAAACATAGTTACAGTAAGAGGGTAACATCTATAACAACTTCTCTACCATTTCACACATTTTTCAGTAAATAGTATGCTTTATTCCCATTATGTTAAGTTCTGCAGTTGGAGTATAATTGTGAATATAATCATTAGGATGATAAGCCCCAAGAAAATTAAATGACAGGTTCAATAATCCTTGACAAGTCAGTTACAAAGTGATTTATTAGAAATACACACACACAGGTTTGAGCTAGCCCTGTGCTTGGTACTGTGAGTGTGCAAAAGGACTATATGCATAGCCTTCCAGCATCCTTTGCCTGGGTCAATCCACCTTCCTCACTCCTAGTATGATCAGGATGAAGCCTAAATGCTTTAGCAGTACCCCTACAACCCTTCAGGCTTTGTCTTCTCTGCCTGTCTCTCCAGGCTCATTTCTTGCTGCTCTGTCTGCCATGTATACTTCATATACTCTCCCAACATTCCCTGACATGTTATACATACACAAATCCTGAGAAGACCTAGACTTCCTGTCTTTATCTCCTCATTCTTCACTACTCAGGACTTTATTCATCCTTCAAAATTCTCCCAAGAGGATTCCTTCTCCAGCAAGTCTTCCCTAGCACTCCAAATCTCCAGTCTGTGCCACAATAGTACCCTATTTACTGTTGTCATAGTGTTTTTTGTAGTCTGCTTCTTCTCTACAAACTGTACAGTTCAAGAGTGAGGACTATGTCTACTCTATCCTGGCAGCCTCAGGGCCTAGTACAGTGACTGAGACATAATGAGTGAGTGTTGAGAGCTGGGCTTGAGTAGTGTTTATCATTTGGTTAAATAACTAAGATGTACACATATGAGATGCCACTGAAAGGTCATGTCAAACTGTGAAGTATAGGATTTGGTGCTAATTGACATAGACTTTTAAGAGAAACAAGAATTTAAACTGAGTCCATGTGGGCAAAGAGGTGGAGGTGAGTACAGCAGTGAAACAACCAAAGAGTCCAACATCAAATGTGTGGGCCTAACTTAATAGCCCAATAAAAAGAGACAAATATGAGCAGTATAAGAATAAAATAGAAAACCTAATATCACACATATATACTGTAGTTGGGAATATAAAGTTGTATAGCCCTTCTAGTAGGCAATTTTTTAGTACCAAATCCTTAAAATAACATCCATCACCACCAATACCATACCTCTGACCCTATGCATTTCTCCACCTATTAATACAATTACACTTTTAGGAATGTTCTGGGGGGAAGGAAGAATGTGTGAGAAAGTATATATGAAAGTTTTTCATTAGAGCATTCCAAAAATTAGCCAGAAAAGGGAATTAACTGTTCATTAATAGGGGCTCCTTTAAATAAAGCTTCACATTGCCATGTAATGAAATACCCATCCACTATAAAATTGATACTTGAATGCTCATTTTCTGTTATAACATGATATAAAAGCATTAGATTAAAATGTTAAAATGTTAAACATATTAACCAAAAATACCCCACATTTACAGAAAACATTTATAGCATGATTTTATTTTAAAATATATTGGCAAGAAATAAATCTGAAAATATAAGAATGTGTTAACAGTGGAATGGTTATGGAGAGTTTTTGTTTTGCTTATTTGCACTTTAAATATTTTCTAAAATGACAATCTATGCTTTTGTAATAATAAAAATGAATTCATCTTAATTGACAGAAAAAAAAGTGGTTGGATCTAGGAAATGAAGAGGATAGGAAAAATTAGACCAGAAGGATTATTTGGAGGGAAATGCTGAGGTTATTTTGGAATTATATTTTGTAAAACGGTTGTGAGAATCCAATGAGATCAACATGTGAAAGAACTTTGAGATCTCTAAAGCATATGATTGCATTTCTTGAAGACTCTTCTGGAAATGGTCATCTAAGCTATGTCCAAAATGTTCCATTAACATCCATAAGAGTATCCACACTTTACCTGCATGATGACCATATATGTACCTAACCCTCATTTGTACCCCACATTTTTAAAATAAAATAAAATAATTATTTTAAAATGTTCCATGGTCTAATAAAGATAGAATATGCTGTGTTAAACAAAGTTAGGTGAATTCTCACAGTAGCACTTATCAGAACTTTTAATATACAAGTTTCTAGGTGGATCTTTAAGAGAGCAATATAAAATGCACTTTTTCCAAGCATATCTGACCCTTTTCTCACAGAATATCTGATAGAACTTAACTTTTATACACATACTTTACATTAAAAACACTGTGTAATACTTATTTTGAAGTTATTACAAGGATTAACACAATCAACTTTAGAGTCATCACTTTAGGTCAGGTGTTCTTAACCTCAGTACTACTGACATTTTGAGCCAGATAATAGGGGAGGCTGTCGGGAGCACTGTAGAATGGTTAGCAGTATCCCTAGCCTTTCCGCACCAGGGGCCAGTAGCATCCCTGCCCCACCACCACTATCATTGTGTCTTCAGACATTGCCAAGTATCTAAGCAGTGGCAAAGAGTACAATAAATCAAAAAAATTTGCTGGGTGTGGTGGTGCATGCCTGTAGTTCCAGCTACTTGAAAGGCTGAGGCAGAAGGATCACCTAAGCCCAGCAGGTCGAGGCTGTGGTGGCCATGAGCATGCCACTACACTCCAGCCTGGGAGACAAAGTGAGACTCCAACTGAAAAAAAAAAAAGAGTACTTATGTGAGGAATATAAGTGGTAAACTTTGGCTGAGGTAAGAATTCCTAAGCCCATCTCTCCAGCCTTCTTTAATATAAGCTGCCATAACATCTTGAAAAATATCTGTCTGCTCTACCAAATGCAGAATGTCATCATGTTGCTTTTCTAAGACACTATGTCAGAAAGCAATCATCTGTTAAAACGCTGGATCGCATACCATCATTATTTTACCTATATAACATTGTGATGAATGCTTAATTCAAAAAAGTTACAACTTTTACAAATTGAAATGCCCTATTTTTTATATGAACCTCAACAAATAGGTGTTATGTTACACAAACCGCTTAATCAGCTTTAGTTTCCTCACCAAAAAAAATGAGGTCTAGGCTATTGGCCAAGGCTATTTCTAAAGTCCCTCCCAGCACTAAAAATCAATAAATATCATGAAAACTTACTTTTATTTTTCATCTATGACATAAAACATTTTATACATTAAGCATACTTTCTAGTTGTTACAATACTTTCAGTTGAGGAAATGCTACATTCACACATTTAAACAAGTTGTATTCAAAATAAACCAAGAGTTATAACTTTCTTTATACTGTGGAACCCCAATGTACAATTGGGGAAGTGAGCCTTGAGTTTATAAAAAATAATTATGCAAACACACAACATAAAGAATAAGAAAAGATATAACTTCAGATACAGAGGGGACTTTCAAATTATAAACAAATACAATGCTAATACTAAAATTTGAATTATTGACATTTGTTAAAAGATACAAAATTTCAGCTAGGTAGGAGAAATAAGTTCTGGTATTATATACCACTGTAGGAGACTATAGGTCACAATACTATATAGTTTCAAATATCTAGAAGGAAGATATTGCATGTTCCCAACACAAAGTAATGATAAATGTTTGAGATGATCTATGTGCTAATTACCCTGATCTGATCACTATACATTGTATGTATCAAAACATCACTGTGCCCAGTCAATTTAAAACATAATTTATTTTTTTAAAAAAACACTTAAAATTAGATTTATGAAAAGAAATTTCTAGGAAAAAAAAATAAAAGTAATTAAGAAAGTTTTCCAAAGAAAGGCCAAGCTCAGTGTCATGGCAGAATTCTTTCTTCAAAACCTGGATTATTCCTATGCTATTTTAACTCTCCTGATGTAGAAAACTCTTGAAAATGTGTTGATTCTTTTTTAAAAAAAACTATCATAATCATAATGCTGAAACATGACTAATCTATCACCAAAAGGAATATTAAAATAGTAATCTCACTAACATAAATGCAAAATTCTTAAGCAAAACATCAGTAAATCTTATAATGCAGCAAAAAAAAATATGTGACATGATTCAATGTAATTCTGTGCCTTCATTCATTCATTCAATAAATATATTACCAAGGGTCTAAATGCGAATCATAAATCTCATTACTAGAAATAGATCACAAAGATCTTGCCTCGAAGAAATTATTTTACACCAGGGGAATAAAGACAACAAATAACCGATGTCATCAATAAGTAAATTACACAGTCAATAAAGAATACCAAGTGATATAAGAGAAGAAAAGCTACAGCAGGAGAAAGAGATCAGAAGTAATGAGAACGGAATCGGTTGCAATTTTAAATAAGGAAGTCAGGATGGATATCCATTGCATTGCTAGCATTTGACATGAATAAAACATGAATAAAATGAGGGAATTAACCTTGGGGATACTTTGAGGAATAGCATTCTAGTCAAAGGATACCACTGAAACAATGACCCCGTGGGATGGGAACAGAGGAAAGCTGGAGAGGAATAGGAGCCGGCTAGCGATCTAATGGGGTCAGATCCTTTAGGGTTACATTATAAAGGTTTTAGCATTCACTCTGAGTGAAATGGGTGAATTCAGGGGTTTGAGCAGAGCAATAACTTGCGTATGTTATTGACCTACACTGTCAGTGAATATATGCAGGTCATATATTGACCTCCATTGTCAATGAAACACCCTGGCTGCTGTGTTGAGAGTAGACTGTAGTGAGAAAGGGTGGGATAAAAGAAAACAGAAGCATACAGTGTATTTCAGGCAACTGAGTGACTTAGACCAGGAAAGTCGTGTGGTGGCTGTAGGGGTAATGAAAAGTGACTAGAGTCTGAATATATTTTGAATGAATGTCCAACAGGAGTTGCTGGTGGATTAGAGAGAGAGGAGGGAAGGATAACTTCACAGATTTTTAGCTTCCACACTGGAAAGATGAAGTTGCCATCAACTCTAATTAGGAAGACTACAAGTTAAGTGAGTTTGGAAGAGAAAGATCATGAAGGATTCTGAACATGTTGTGCTTAGGAGAAATTTTGACTTCCAAGAGTAAACATCAAGGAGGCATCTAGGTAAACACTTAAGAAGTTTAGGAAAGAGTCTGGACCAGAGATATAAATTTGTAAGTCTTGTACGATGTCCACTTGTATACCTAATCCTGAATTGTACCATATTTAAAATAAAATATTTTAAAAATGAATAAATTTGTAAGTCTTCAATATATAGATAGTATTTAAAGCCTTAAGATTGACGATTTTAAGGATAAAGAAAAATAAATCAAAGATTGAGCCTTGGGGTGGAATATTAAGAGGCTAGAGAGGAGAAACTAGCAAAGAACAATTCATATAAAAATTCCAATGACATGTTTTACAAAAATAAAGCAAAGCATTTCTAAAATTGGTATGAAATCACAAAAGACCCGGAATAGCTAAAGCAATCTTTTTTTTTTTTTTTTTTTTATTATTTTATTTTATTATGTTATTGTGGGGTACAGTTAGGGGTTAGGCATACAAAAATATTTCGTTCAGGTACCCTTGTTGATAAGAGGTGTCTCCCCATCCTCAGATAGATACCCACC
>CAUYQG010031167.1:0-22088 GCA_963574415.1 Tarsius wallacei | reverse complement strand
CTCAAGAAAGGGGGATGAGGAGAATGAGCACAAAAAGCAGAAAAGTATTCCCATTGGAACAAAGATCTGTGAATTCTACAACGCACCCATTGTCAAGTTCTGGTTTTACACAGTAAGGGCTCCTTCTGAACACTTGCCGTTAGGCATGTCTTGAAGCTTTGACATGTTGGAATCAAGAAAAATTTCAATATCTTAAAAAAGTGCCTAAAGAGTCACTGAATTAAAATAAATTATGGAAACAAAAGCAGGACTAATTGAGATCTCTGGCTAAAATTGGACCTAGATAGCTTGTCAGATATTTACATATGTGGGAATGTGGCTGTTGTAAGTCCAAAATACACCATTTCATAAAGCAAAATAGTCTCTATTGCTTAAAACGAAAGATCCTCTTAATATCTTTAGTAATACAAACTTAGGGAAATATAATTTTATTTTTATTTATATATTTTATTATTTTTGAGTCAGGATCTCACTCTGGAGAGCAATGGCATGATCACAGTTCATTACAGCTTCAACCTCCTGGGCTCAGGAGATCCTTCTGCCTTAGCCTCCTAAGTAGCTGGGACTACAGGCCTGGGTCACCACATTCAGCTAATTAAAAAAAATTTTTTTTGTAGAGATGAGATCTTGCTGTGTTGCCTAGGCTGGTCTCATACTTCTGGGCTCAAGCAATCCTCCTGACTTGGCCTCCCAAAGTGCTAGGATTACAGGCGTGAGCCACTAGACCCAGTTGAATTTTCTCCTTAAATCACTAGTCATCTCTGTTCATTGGATGCAGAGAATTCTACCTGTATCCTGGTAAAGTTCACACAACTGGCCAGGCTCAGTGGCTCAGCCTGTAGTCCTAGTACTTTGGGAGGTCGAGGCGAGAGAATTGCCTGAGCCCAGGGGTTCAAGACCAGCCTGGGCAACCTGGCAATACCTCGTCTCTACAACAAATCAAAAAATTAGCTGGGTGTGGTAGTGTGTGCCTGTAGTTCTGGCTACTTGGAAGGCCGAGGCAGAAGGATCACCTGAGCCCAGCAGGTCGAGGCTGAGGTGGCCATGAGCGTGCCACTGCACTCCAGTGACGGAGTAAGACTCTGACTCAAAAAAAAAAAAAGGCTCACACAACTATGAAACGGGATCTTAAAAACATACACACACACACACACACACACACACACACACACACACACACACACACAAAACTGCCGAATCACGAATACTCAACTGCTAGCACCCCTCCCCCAAGACTTCAGAAGGAGTCTCTGGAGCTTCCCCAGCTTCATGCTGAATCAACCTGGGATCAACTTCAGACAACCTCGCTCTACCCCATACCTCACCCCACATGCCTCACCCTACCCCCTCACCTCCAACTCTGCCTCTTTCCTTGACACAAAGATGTCCTGTTGTGGTCATAGCAAATCCTAGACTTGTCACTGCTGACTGAGGGGACTCTTGGGCCAACTCATATGTCTGGGCAGACAACTCATCCACATGTCCTCTTTTCTATTTTTCTTTGCCCTGCCCCACCCACGATTCCCCCACATGTCCTCTCTTCTAACTTCCCACGTCATCCATCAGTCGTGAAAGATTCAAGAGGGAAATTTATGAGGCAGGGAGGAGTCAGTAACATTTTTCAGTTTCCAGGAATGCAGAAGACACACCAGTAAACTATTAAGTTTCCCTATTTATCATAATTTTTGCAACTTCACAATTTCCTCATGAGGATGATAGCACCAGCAAATATATATTCCTGTAGAAAATGGAACGTCAGTGCCCATATCATGCTATAGTACAAGATGCCTTCCTCAATCTGTGCTAGTGATGTGCAGGGAAAGTCTCCTCCAGAAGCGAAAATTCATTTGAAGAAGATGTCTCAGCCTTGATAAAACTTGATTCCGACATGATCCCCCCCAACACAGCTAACAGCCTGCCTTTCTTTCAGATATCATACCTGGGCTACCTGCTGCTGTTTAACTATGTCATCCTGGTGCGGATGGATGGCTGGCCCTCTCTCCAGGAGTGGATAGTCATCTCCTACATCGTGAGCCTGGCCTTAGAGAAAATACGAGAGGTGCTGACTCCAAAGGCCCGCCCAGCCCCACTAACCAACCACTGACTTCAAATGTAGATGTGGCTCTTTGTTGCACAAACACTGCATGCAAATTATATGTTCCCTGGGACTTTTCTTTTGAGGTGTCCATCCCAACCCTAAGTTTATTTCATTTACTTATTTAAGATGTATACACCTTTTCTTTCCAACAAAATTTGAACTTGAAAATCAGAACACAAGGCAAAATCAATTAATATTTAATAATAAAAACAGGTTTGAGTGCATATAAAAGCAATAGCGAATGCTGCCAGCTACCTCAGATAAACCAATTATGGAAAATAGAGTATAGATTTTGGCTCAGTTTTCTCAGACCTAAAGCTAAAAACAGAGAGATACAAGAGATGACATTTTTTCTGTAACTTAGGACTTTGAATCATACTGTGCACTTACACACCTGTACTCTTGTGCAAGAGACTCGTGAACGACAGACTCTCAGTGAGAGGGAGCCAGAGTGGAGGCACAGGCCAGCGCAGGAACAGGCTGAGTGACGTGTGGTTTCAGGTGGATTCTGTAGGGGCCTCTGAATGGATTGGACACCACAGAGTCTGTCCCACCTTGAGTGAAGTTTTTTTTTGCCCCACATCAGCTGATCACTGGCACCCACCGGAGACGCAGCTCCAAGTGCCCAAGAGCAGACCTCCCAGGAGGAGGCAGGTGTAGGCCTAACAGCAGCACCTGTAGCAGATGGTTTGGACAAGTCCACCTGGCAAAAGGATCCTGGGGATGTGGCCGGGGCAAACAGGGGACAAGGTTTTCAACTCAGTGTTGAAAAAGAACAGACACTATCTCACACCTGACTTTCATTATCCCAGAAGACTTAAAATGAAAATGTAACTCCAAGAAGGCCATGACTGCAGGTAGCAGAGGAAATATGGGCCAGCTACTTTTCTCTCCAATATCATCCATAAGTTTTAATTCACTATATTCACTTATAAAGAGAAAGCCTTATCCAAGCAAAAAACAAACTTCAACTGAAAAAAACCCCACAACAGGATTTCATATCCTTTCTCCAACTGATGTAGAACCAATACTATTATTTTGTAATTACTATTGGCCCTTTCACTGAACTGAAAAATATAACCAACCTGGTCCAGGTAGAGGGAGTATGATGCCACGGGTCTCATGAGAGCCTGAAACACCAAAAGAGCACTGGATCTAAAATTGTACAATTTTATGGCTACTCCTTTTCTAGCTGGACTTCATTCAAATTCTGCAGATGCTACACCTGGGATTTCCCAAGTGGCCTGCCTTAACGCCTCCGGTGTCATCACCACCTTGCCAAGTGTCAGCCATACAGTGAGAACTTGTTCTTTGGTGCAAGAGCCTCCTCCAGTTATAGGAAAGACAAGGTGGCCATCAGCTGGTGTACAAGGTTAAGTTAGCAAATCTCTCCTGTGTTAGCTACCTCATCCCACCCTTGGGACCCCCAGGACATCCCCAGGACACCTCCACAACCACCTGGCACTGTAGCTCCTTCACTGACCCGCTGCAGCACCACAGACAGCTGTGCCCCTTGGAATGGCCCTGCACATGTCCATACGTGCTGCCTGCTAAATATTTTCCGCTGTACTCTGTGGAAGTCTCCTTGTAATCGGTAGTGATTTTGAAATGATAATATCTCGAGTAGGGGAAAACCAGGTTCAACTTTCCCCTGGTGTCTCACATCCAAGTTGCAAAGGAATTTTGGCAAATCAGCATTTCCTAGCCCAATTTTGCATTTCCACCAGGCAGATGGTTCTGGGACTATCTGCCCCTCTGTGGGACCACTGCCCTAGAATTTTCCTCCTGCATGAGTATGGAATGTGGACTAACAGGCACATGTCCAGATTATTAGAAAAGAAATCAAAAGGCAGCTGCTTTAATTACAGCCAGAAGGACATAATTTAGAAGGCATTTCCTGAGAGTTTGTGAAACCTGACCCTAAGAATAGGGAGGATTCCATGGAATTTCCCTTTCTAGATATTTCTCTCTGCCTGAGATGATTAGTGTTTACAGTCTTCTCAGACTAGATGCCCTGGAATGTTCCACCAGTCTTACCATTCCAAGAGTCTAAAAAGACAAGGCTTTCGATATGGCACTCTCAGTTTACTGTTCTGGCATTTGTTTTCAGATCCTCATGTCAGAACCAGGCAAACTCAGCCAGAAAATAAAGGTTTGGCTTCAGGAGTACTGGAACATCACAGATCTCGTGGCCATTTCCACGTTCATGGTTGGAGCTATCCTTCGCCTACAGAACCAGCCATATATGGGCTATGGCCGAGTGATTTACTGTGTGGATATCATTTTCTGGTACATCCGTGTCCTGGACATCTTTGGTGTCAACAAGTACCTGGGGCCCTACGTGATGATGATCGGCAAGATGGTTAGTAACAATACTCCTGGGTAACCAGAAATACTTTGACTGTGGTTAGTATCAGGCTTTAGGCATAGCTTCCTTTGATTTCATTTGATCTTGCCTTTGTAGTTGGTTTCTTACAGGAAATGTACAGTTTATAAAATCCAAAAGAAAAACATGAGTTGAGGGCCTACTGTGTATATACAGATGAGAAGGGACCCCCCCAAAACCCAGAATTATCTTTTGGAGGGCAGGCCCCTTGTAGTACAGGCTTCCTCCACTAGGTAAGTGTTCTAGGAGTCTATCGGCATCAGCGTACCAACTAGCACTGTTGTGACAGGCATTGCATTTGGCTTCAGTGAATTTTTTTTTGGAAATTCCTTCAACATGCTGGGTGAATTACAAGAACAACCCCCCAAGCCCTACCCTCCCTAGTCACCCAATCTTGCCCCAAATGACATTTTTTGTTTCCCTGGATGGAAAAATTTCTCAAAGGGAAACATTTTGCTGATGTGGAAGAGGTGAAACAAAAAACAGCAGAAGCACTAAAAAGCATCAAAATTGGCAAGTTCAAAAACCGTTTTGAGCAGTGAAAAAAGCATCTCAATAGGCGTATTGCATCAAACAAAGAGTACTTTGAAGGTAACTGGAGTTTAAGCATGTGAGAATACAACACAATTTTTTTAAATAAATCTTTTTTAGGTTTTTTTGGGGTCTCCCCCCTCGTATACTGTGTATATATGTATACATATGCATATGTACATATATGTCTCAATATATATCAGGTATTCAATACATATTGTCTTCATTCTTCCATACAATATTTTCCTTCTTCCATACCTTCTTCCATCATATTTAAAATGTAAGATGACCAGATACTTTCATTTTTGTTCCTTCTAATTTATTATTAACAAGTATAATTTTACAGTAAGATTAAAGAAAATATCCTCCTCTTTTATAAGATCTTATTTCATCTTCCCAGGACATGAAAACATCAAGTTTTGAGGCAATAGGGAATTCAGTAGCAAAATAAATATCTTGATATTTGCTCTACATCTCGATGGCTGGAAATATATTTTCAACATTCTTTAGTGAAAGCACCTAGATTTGGTGTTCTATGAGATCACATCCATTTTAGAATATGTATATGGCAAAACCCTTATTGGCAACCTTCTAACATGTGGTAGAGGCCAGAGACAAAGGAGGCCCAGGGCCCTCCCCTGCCTGTATTCCAGACAGTCTTCAGTTCATCTGCTCTGGTCTGGAGTGGACACACGCAGTTTATGTGATTAGGCCAAGACAAACCCACAGTGACATTTACTCCAGAACAGGCCACAGAGTATGACATGATACTAAACATGAACCAGCAGGTTGTCCTTATGTTGCCTAAAACAGTTTCAGTGTTAGGACTGGTCCCAGAAGAAAGGAAGCTGCCTACTAATTTAGGAATAATGCAAGCTTTGAGCTAAGGGAAAAGTGGTTCAGTTAATTCCAGCAAGGGCCTTCATCTTCAGGGATGTTGAAAATTAGGAATTATACCAGCGTAGTGTCCTTTGCTCATTGTAACCTCTCAGCATTTGTATAATGAATGAATTTTTTTTTTTTTTGGCCTTTTTTTTTAACCTCTCTACCTCCTTAGGTACCTTCTCCCCTTACTCCTTGGTCTCCCTTACAAACTCCCATCTTTTCTCATAATTCTTCCCTTTCTTCATTTGCAGTCATAGGTACTAGAGGAGCATGTGTTTATGGGCAACAATAAAGGTGAAGAAAGATGGAGAGCAGATGAGGATAGCAGTGTTCTAGAATAAGACATTCTGGGCATAAGACATTGCATGGAGTAGAAAAATTTAGTAGCTCTTGGATGAGACAGAAGGAAGGGGAAGAGGTTTTCTGCATCCTACCTGAGCACTCATAAAGTGCTTACTGCAGTGAGCAATACAGTACAGTGAACCAGGGTGAACTTGGCCCATGAGTTGAGGCAGTAAAAGACATATGTTCTCCCTACTCAGATGATCGACATGCTGTATTTTGTGGTCATCATGCTGGTTGTGCTTATGAGCTTTGGAGTAGCCCGTCAAGCCATTCTGCACCCGGAGGAGAAGCCTTCTTGGAAACTGGCCCGAAACATCTTCTACATGCCCTACTGGATGATCTATGGAGAGGTGTTTGCAGACCAGATAGACCGTAAGACTAGAATTCATAGTAAGATTCTCTTCCCTGCTTCTAAGGCAGATGATCAGTTCCAAATTAATGGAAGAGCATGTATTGATTTGGAAATAAAGTATTTTTCATTCTGACATAGGCATCAAATTATTTTACGAAGCAATAAATACAGATTACGAAATGCAGATTTCCAGGTATCAGTCATTTCTTTCATTTCAAAAGCCATTCACTAGAAATCTGGAAGAGTCTCACTTCCTTTGAGCTGGACCTGGTGGGCATCCTATCACATGAATGCAGTTCCACTGCCAATAGCCTAGTTATACTTCAACCCGGATATCTCTTCACCCCAAGATACAACTGGTACTATTATTCCAGTAGAATGAACTAGAGAGCATGGAGGAGTAACTCATCCTCTTCTTCAAGCCATCAAAGCCAATTTTCCACATAGCTACCCATTTACTCTTCACTACTGGAGTGCTATTTTTTTTTTTAATTAGCAACAATCATCTGGATGATAACAGAGAAAATAAGCGATGATCCTGCACAGATTTCTGTGGAATGTAGGCCCAGCTCCTCTGCAGGCTGAGCTAGTAAGCCACAGTGTCCCCTGCATTATAGGGACATGAAGCTCAAATGTTCTTGTACCTGTTTCACCAGGCAGGGAATGCTCCACCAGCGAACAAGCCACTTCCATTTTCATTTCAGGATCAACATTTTCATTTGCATGTTGTGCTTTATCATGAAGCATCAGGTATAATAGCATTTCTGCTGCTTCCAGCATTCTGCTATTTGGGAATAAAAGATTTTGAACATTCTCCTCTCATATGAACTACAGGGTTGTTAGTGTATCACTGATGCTTGGTTAGACTGATAACAGGTTCATGCCTTCTTTCTAGCTTATAAAATGTGATTCTGAACATATCATTATTACAAGTATCACAACGTAATTATTGAGTATGTTTGTAGCTTAGTAAACTAGAACATAAAAATCAAATATGGCTTCAAAAGCATGCTAGTTTATATAAATACACATACATGTTCAAAGTCCCTGGACTCTAGACTTAAGCTGTAACATTTTACTGTTAGTTTTTAAAAAATAAATTGGGTAATAAGAGGAGACAAAGAGGTGAGTGTGAGGTCATGCCGTTTTCAGTACACTATTAAATGTAGATTTTCAATTATTGATCTATTACAAAATAATTTTGTAACGATTTATGGTTATGAGGTATGTGTGCTAGACTGGACTAGCAACTAACCTGTAAGTTAAAATGATCATCTGCCAGAAACATCATGTCTTTTTCATAATATTTTTAACTAGTGAGCTTCTGCTGTTGCTTATGACATATGGTAAAATAAATATTCATGAAATATATTTTCTAGAACTAATAATGTATACAATTCTTTTAAATAGATCACTGTTTCCAAGCATGCATCTGTGCATTTCTTCACAGTGAAACAGTTTTTGCATTAAATCATTTGTTTTACTTTTCTCTCAACCGTTATCTTATTTTCTTTCTTCCCCTCCCATCAAAACAAAACAAAAAAAATCCTGCTTTCTAATCGCTATGTAGTCTACGCCATGGAAATTAATCGTAAGTTTACAAGTAATTGATTATTCTGGTCCCTGAGATGTGTTTATTAATTGCTTTTTCCTTAGCTGATTAGTAATAGTCTTATGCTATTTTCAAATACTTCTCTTGTTTTCTGGTGTCAATACTTTTTAAATTGTAAGTAAAAAGTAAGCCAATCATAAATTCACTTGTTGGGATCATCCTATCTTTATTAAGGTAGGAAACGTCCCCTATGATAAAAGTGGCATTTCAAATGAGAAGAGGGAAAAAAGATTATTTTTCAAACATGGTACCAGAACAGTTGATTAACAAGTTTTGACGGGCAGAGGGGATCCCTACCTTACATCAAATAACAAAAATATTTTCAAATTTAAAACCAAGAAAACAACCAGAAGACAACATAAGCTGTTGTTAAATAATTAGAAGGCACAATAACTTTCACATAGATAACAATAGAGGAAGAAACCATAAAGGTAGTTTGTCTACTTAAAAACTAAGAACTTTATTCGAAAAACCCAACGAAGAAATGAGAAAATGTTTACAAATATGACAAATTAAGAATGACTGGGTACAGATATGAGTTTCTTACCTTCTTTGTATGAGTTAATATTTTTCACATGCAAAAATATCGCTTATGAAATAAGAAAAAAATCTTACTGAAAATGAAATATGGCTTGGTGTAGTAGCTAATGCCTGTAATCCCAGCACTTTGGGAGGCTGAAGCGAGAGGATTACCTGTGTCCAGGAGTTCAAAACCAGCCTGGGCAACATGACGAGACCTCATTGCCACAACAAAATAAACAAATTAGCCAGGCATGATGGCTTGTGCCTGTAGTCCCAACGACTTCTCAGGAGGGTGAGACAGGAGGATTGCCTGAACCCAGCAGGTCAAGGCTGTGGTAACTGTGATTATGCCACTGCACTCCATTCTGGGTGACAGGGTGAGACTCTAACTCGAAAGGAAAGAAGGAAGGAAGGAAGGAAAGAAGGAAGGAAGGAAGGAAGAAAAGAAAAAGAAAGCCGGGCTCGGTGGCTCAGCCTGTAATCCCACGCCTTGGGAGGCTGAGGTGAGTGCATTGCCTGAGCCCGCGGGTTCAAGACCCGCCTGGGCAACTTGGCGAGACCTCATCTCTACAATAAATCAAAAATTAGCCGGGGGTGGTAGTGCGTGCCTGTAGTTCCAGCTACTTGGAAGGCTGAGGCAGAAGGATCTCCTGAGCCCAGCAGGTCGAGGCTGCGGTGGCCGGGAGCGGCCACTGCACTCCAGTCTGGGCGACAGAGTGAGACTCCAACTCAAAAAAAAAAAAAAAAAAGAAAAAGAAATAGACCTCCATATTTCTTGGCATTGACCCCCTCCCCTGCCTTGGGGAGGTGAATTAATCTCTCTTTCTTTTACTTTCTAAATAAACTATATTTTCTCATCTAAAAAAAGAAAAAGAAATAGATCATTGATTAACATATGTAACAGATATTTATTCTTTTCATTATATGTAAAAAGCAAGCACAAAAACCACAAAATTTTCTTTCAGCTCCTTGTGGTGAGAATCTATACGATGAGGAGGGCAAGCGGCTTCCTCCTTGCATCCCAGGTGCCTGGCTCACACCAGCCCTCATGGCGTGCTACCTGCTGGTGGCCAACATCCTGCTGGTGAACCTTCTGATTGCTGTGTTCAAGTGCGTGTCATGGTCGATGACCAAGTGCTTGTTATTTATTGCTGTACAGATTTCCAATTTAATCTCAGATTTCCAGTTTAACAACCAGATGTTTGCAGAGAATTTCACTAGGGCTTTTAAATAGATGGAATTTCTGCAGTCTTTTTGTTCAACCTTAATTAGTTTTAGTGTATTCATAAATCAGGAGCTGACACTTAAGTACATGTAAATTTAATCTTGGCTCGTATTTTAACACTTTAGTGTGTATTTTAATCTAATGAAAATATTTTCTTAGATGAAAGTCTCCTGGGGTAGAAAAGATTTGATCAAGTCGTGCCTTTCATTCATCAGCTGAGGCTCAGGAGGCAATGTTAACTTCACAAGCTGTAACAATTACTGTATTATATAAAATGTTTTCTTATCATTTATAGAAGATAATATGGCCTAGGAAAAAATGGCTTTAATTATTAAATCAAATTTCTCATAAAACTTGCCTATTTGGCACGATGTGTTGAGTATGTTGACCCTGCCTAATACATGGTAAGAAAATGATTTTAGCTTCTAAGATAAAAAACATGAGGGAAAAATACTTCACAGAAATATAAAATCTTAAAACTGAACAGGGCATCAGAGAGAATCTGGTTCAAACTCCCAGTTTGAGAGAAGAGAAAGCAAAGGTCACAGAGTGTCACTGGCTTTCGTAGGTCCCAGTGTTGATAAACAATGCAGTCATGCACTTACTGCTTCGTCTAGAAACTAAAATAAGACAGAGTGCCTAAAATAATACAACTTAAATCAAATAAGGTCAAATCAAATCAGTTGCAAAAAATATTAGCCATCTAGTTGTCTGACTGAATTGAATGTCTAAATACTTCAGAAAGCTTACTTTAATGGTGCATATCTTCATATAAAGAAAATTAAATGTCTTGAGCATATGGGTCAGTAGACTGTGGTGTGGTTTTTCAACAAAGCAGTAGATAGCAATTTTATACGCTTAATTTTTAATTACTTATGAGTACAATGTTCTTGAGCATAGATAATCCATCAATGGATAAACCAAAAGACTAGGTCATTGAGGATGCAGTATCAAGAGGCACTAAAAGGCTATCTCATCCTGTATTTTCATTTAAATGTGAATAACGATGATTGCTCTGGGAAATTACAATAAAGAGTAATATATAACTAACTGTAAAAATATCTTCTTTTTAAAGCAATACCTTCTTTGAAGTAAAGTCAATATCCAACCAGGTGTGGAAGTTTCAGCGATATCAGCTGATCATGACATTTCACGACAGGCCAGTCCTGCCCCCACCAATGATCATTTTAAGCCACATCTACATAATTATCATGCGTCTCAGTGGGCGCTGTAGGAAAAAAAGAGAAGGGGACCAAGAGGAACGGGATCGTGGCTTGAGTATGTGCAAGGCTCTTCGTTTCTATCTTAGGCTAATTTCAAATGTTCCCATTGTACATCCCCACAGAAATCAGAGTAAACTACTCACACATGGGGAAAACACAACACTCCAGTCCAGCTAACCGATTTTTGTGGGTTTTTTTTTTTTCAGGATGCTTCTCATTTTGGGTCCCATTTTACTCTAGTGTTGTTAATTTACTAGTAATTAATATTACTGAAAACCAGTTAGCTCATGGTGATCTGAAGTTCAGAGAGTTCTTGAAAATAAGCCTTCTATATACATTCAATGCTCCTTTCAAAATGTTTTAATCTGTTGCATCTAAAAAGGATGAGAAAATAATGCTATGCACCTGACTCTATTCATAAAATACATGCAAAATATTTTCCAGAAAATATTGCTTGGCATCATTTTCCCAGTATACATAATTTTGAGTTTTTGTTTTTTAAAGTGGGCCACTTTTAAAGACGGCTGCTGCCTGCCACAGCCTCTTTTGGGATAGTAACCACTTGGAGTAGTCAGGGAAGTGGCGGAGGTGGGAGCTTCATTCAGGCGGCCTGTGAAATTCACAATGACTCGCTGAATCGGTTCCTCCCGGATTACTCTGTTCTCACGTGGCCAATCTTGTCCCTCCGCACAGAGCTGTTCCTCAGCGACGAAGAGCTGAAGCGGCTGCATGAGTTCGAGGAGCAGTGCGTGCAGGAGCACTTCCGCGAGAAGGAGGACGAGCAGCAGTCGTCCAGCGACGAGCGCATCCGCGTCACCAATGAGAGGTGCGCCCGGCGCGTCCCCAATGCTGGGGGCCAGGGTTTGCAGACTCAGGGCTGCCAAAGTTCTTTCCCACCCTCACCTCCCATCCCACTGTGGGGGCATTTTCACCATATCCTGCACTAATGAAAGCCACAGAAAGTCTTCTTTCCTCCTGTCCTTGGTCGTGATGCTCCCTTTGCCAAGCATGGCCTTTCCCTGGGGTTTGCCCTCCTCATCCTACCTAGCTTCTTACTGTACCTCCAGACACTTTCCCAACCTCACAGGGTAGTGGAAAGGGCTCCCTCCGCGGGGCTCCCCTGGAGTGGGAACTGGGGGGGGGGTGGAGTAGAGAATGGGGTATCTCTCCCCCTTGGGGGCGGGGGACACTTCTAAATTAGGGCAGGATCTATCTTTCTGACATATTCACATTTTTACCCAGCAAAATCAGCTGGGTAAGCACATGGTGGTGCTTAACACATGCAAAATGAATGAATGCAGGAGGATATGAATCAATGAATGAGTAAATGGTGGCAGGTCAGGGAGGGACAGAAAGGGTGACATTTTTCCAAGCTTTATAAGTATAGCTCTACTCTATGCTGGGCAAAGGATAAACAGAAGCCATGAACCTTCACTATCTGCAATTTTTTTCATATACATTTCTGAGACTCTTTATCACTTACTAAAAGTAATTTAAGCCTGTTAAAGATTTTGGTGATTGATGATACATTATTCCAAAGGGCTTAACTAATAATGTGGGTAGAAGGATGAGCACAGAGAAGAAGACACACCCAAGATGTGTCCAGTTTCTCATTTTCTCCTAGAGAACACAGAATTAAAGTTTCCCGATTGAGATACATGTGTATATACTGAGAAACATAACAACAGGTTTGGACTTCAGCTGACAATTCTGTCAAGAGCCCGCAAAATTACAACAGAATTCGCAGATCTACCTTGAAGCGTCCCTGGTGCATATTCAGGCCAGTGACTGCCCCAGCCCACAGGAGGGGTGATGCCCTAGGCAGCAGCTGCCAGTCCCTGGCACTCCTCCCTCTTAGACCCAGTCACTGTAATCCAATCAAATCCAACCAGCCAAACTCAAGGATCACCTGCATCAGTTTTTGGCCTTACTAGAGCACATTTACTTGAAAACTTTGAAAAGCTTTTTTTATATTTTAACAGTAACTGATAAACTTTCAAGATATAAAAATTATTTCTTCATAAGAAAAGATACCCCATGTAGATAATCTAAAATTCCCACTTTTTAGTTAGACATTAACTTGAATTTCAGCACAGCCAGTCATTTGCAAGGGAAATTGAGTTTTGTTTCACTGCTCTGCCTCTCTCCCTCTGCCTTTCACAGCATTCTTTGGATTTTTACCATTCTTGGACCCAGGCTCCAAAAACGTGGTTATCAGGTCATTAACAAATTGCATTCTTCTCTGGGGGCTCTGTGCACACGTAAGAGGAATGCAAGTGTGCAAGGCAGTAAAAACATGCTACTTCCTGTTTCCTTGGCTGAGATGCCAGAAGCAGTGGGAGCACATTCCTGCCCCTCCATTTCCCTTGACTGGCCCCATTAAGGCTGACTCACAGGTGAATGCCCACAAAAAGGGGGAAGTCTGGAGAGAAGGGAGCTTTCCTTCCCTCTTAACTAGGCCAGCCAAGGAGCAAGGGCTAGGTGGGAGGGTGAAATAAAAGCAGTTGTTTGTACCTAATATGGGGCGTGTATGATCACTTTTACAATCAAGCTTTTGAGTACTCAAACATTCTGCCATTTCTTTAATCTTCTGTGTACATTGAATTTGTTTGATTTTCTGCATCTTCATTTACTATTTGATGATTTTCCTGCTGTCTTCTCTGTGGTGCCTTTACCTGCTGTTTGGACTGTAGGGTCCAGTTAGGAGCATGTCAGACCTGTCCTTGCCTCCCAGTTGTCTGGGTAGCTTTTTTGGGCCTGAGCCAGCAATTCTTGTAACTCAGCCTTACAAACATTTTCACACAGGACGTGGACACATTAGTCATGCTCTTCCATGCAAGGTGCTTTCAGTGCAGGAAGAAAATTCATGCCTTTTTCCAAATGCTTAGAAAGTTACATATAAAATTCTAACAATTTAACCATTTGTTTTTATTATAAAGTTTCAACGTTTTGTAAGATCCAACATTCCGTCCTGCAGTAAGAGATTTGCAATATGATTTGATGTTGAGTTGACACAACACTGGGTTGGAGCAGGGTATTTAGCCCAAAACTCTACTTGACATGCCCGCTTAGACACTTAGAAGCCCTGCCAGGGTTATCCTCCCAAACTTGGACGTCTTCTCCTCTGTTCCAGGCTCTGTGAATGATGTCACCCTTCAGTTCATTCAGCAAGATGGAAACTGGCAAATCATTGTGACACCACCAACAATCACCAAGTTGCTTACTTCCCCTCATGAATAAACCTGGTCCACCCACTTCTGCCCATATCTCCCACGAGCACACTAGTACAAGCATCTGTCATTTTTTACCTCCATGCCTATGGCTGCCCCCTAACTGAGCTTTCCATTTTCATTTCTGCTCTTTCAATCATGTTGCACCCTATCTACTTTAATAGGGTCCTGTACCCCTCCCCCACCAACTCTCCTTAAGAGCCCCCAGTGGCTCCCACAGCCCTCAGGCCTGCAAGGCCCTGTCCTCTCTCCAGACTTTGTACTCCATTTCTTGGCCTTCTTTCATTTCCTGAAAGCACTGCTTCCTTCCTGCCTCAGGGGCTTTGCACATGCTGTTCTGCTCCTTCTGCTAGTATATCTCACCTGCCTCCCCTGCTCCTCATCCACTGGATCTCTGCTCAAATGCCAATTCTTTATGAAAAACTTCCCTGACCACCTCACACTTTAGACTAGGTCAGGACCCTTAGACCCTAAGCATCATGAAGTCAGAGACCATATCTAGATTTTGTCTACCATGGTATTCCCAGGGCCTGCACATCTTCACATAGTAGGAGTAAGATTTTTTGAATGAATAAATGACTCAGAGAAGTTTGTCTCTTGGTTTGAATACAAATTTCTATCATGTCTTCAATGAGTTCTCTCCTGGAATATCAAAAAGGATATCAACTGTGCTCCCTCCAGGTTCAAAACAAGAGGCAAAGGATTGTGCCACCCTTAACTGTCAGAAAGGATAATAGGTGTGGTGTTGGCATTGTCTCTTTGCTCAACGAGATAACAGGGAAAGCCAAGAGAGCTGGTGGGGTGAGAGAGCATTTTATAGATAACCTCTGCCAGCATGGCCAAGGTAGAAGTTGTCAACCCACATATTCTTTTCTCATCCTACCAGGAGAATAACTGGTTACATTAATCCTCATCATTTGGTGCTTCAAGGTCATCTCTGTCTTCTGCAAATCCACTGTTGAACACACCGCTGTTTTTGTGGTTTGGCATCCCATACCACAGGTTCAGAGGTTCAAGAGCAATTAAGTTGGAAAGAATCTTTCCTGACAAAACTTTATCAGATATTCAGCTTCCTTTTCTCAAACAATGAGAAATATGTTATCCAGTGTGTTTTCCTTTTTTCCCATGGCTTAAAGGAAGTATAGTGCCAGACTTAATATTTAATTATGAAAGCATATGAGCATAGGTTTTTGAAATATATGGTGTACCTTGCCTCCTCTTTGTTATTTCTTCTACTTCCATTTACATACATTTTATTTACATCTGTTATTTCAAAACACGCAGGCTATTACTCATAAATTGTACATTTTAAGTGTAGTTGGCCTGGTACTTAAGAATTTATGGGTCTAAGACTAGCCAAACCTATAGTAGCAGATTCTGATCCCCCCAAAACTTTCTGAGTTAAGTGGTTTCTTGTCAGATTTGTGAATCTGGATTAAAGTATTGGATTTTCTGTAGGCTTGATGATAAATTAGCAACTCGTGGCTTTGACATCTTTTTATCTGACATCCTCTTCCCATGTGACCAGGAAGAAAAGGTGCTGGTAATAGAGACCCTACTTACAAGGAGACAAGATGGTAACTAGAAGAGAAACTGAAAGAGAACTCAGTTTTAGGAAGAAAGGACGTGAAGGAGTCCCCAGATGGAGAAAAGATCACAAACCAGCCACCATGCAATGATGAGGGAGTTGTTTAGGGAAGATCCCATTTGAATGCCTTAGTCTTAATAAATTAATAGGCATCAAGGTTGGTTGGATAATGGGAAAAGGATAGGATTAAATGTTGGAGTTTTGATGTGCCAGTAGATGACATCCTTGTTCCTGACCTGACTTTGAGAGCCAATTCAGAGATAGCTGTAGACATGAGGCAGAGATAAAAATATCAGTTTTATTAGTAATAAAAGTTGTACTAGAGGATGGCTCAGTTCTTGCCAAGTACACACCCAGTATTAGGAGCACCCACTCAGGCACAGGCAGCACTAGCCACCACAAGCCTCCCACAGGCAAAGTCAGCCTGTCCTCTAAGCTTAGCAGATGGCTAAGACAGAGAGAGAGAGAGAGAGAGAGAGAGAGAGAGAGAGAGAGAGAGAGAAGTCTGCTGGTATCCTGTTCCCCAATCTCCAACTAGATAAGCCATCCTCCTCAAGAATAAATAAAGAGATAAAGCAAGGAAAGAAGTGTTACAATAATGGGCAGTCCAGGCACATATGAAGAAAGTATAGGAATGGGGAAAGAGCACCCCTCTCCCAATCAACATCACAGGGAGGATTCAAATCAAGTGAGTTATCTTTTAATGGAATTATGCTAGGAAGGAAAATAACCAAGAAATTGTTTAGCAGGGATAATGAAGACCCAACTGAAATTAGATAACATGACTTTGTATGGGCCATGTCACTACAGCTTCCATGACCTTCATCAGTGACACTCTATAGCCCAAAGTCAAGAATGGAGAAAATAAGCCATATGTGGGACATGGACACTGAAAAGGGCCTATGCTCCTAAGAACAAGTCAGTGGGGACACCACAAAGATATGTGTGCTAACGGCAGCATAAACTTATGACACTGCCTCCAGGCATCATATATCCTTGCTTAGACCTGGAGTCCTGGTAGTGACAGGTGAAGGGTGAGAGATTGGCACTATTTGTGTAGAAAGTAAGATAGAGAGAAACTAGGATGTTCATAAGAGCATCACTTTAGTGGCCAACCACAGAGTGTGGCCCAAATAGAAAGTGGGACATAGCCAGAAAAAGCTAATAATTTAGATGACTTGAATTCCAGAAACCTGGGAGGTATATTTCAATGAGTCATCATGGAGCTAGAATCTCAGACAGCTTAATATCCTTTTAGTAACTATTCAGTATACTGTTTATTACAAAGAATGAGGAAGCCAGAAGAATTAAGACTTGAGACTTGCTCTTTTATGGTTAGTTTTTGTTTAGTCTTTTACATATAAAAATTTTGAAAGTAAGCACAACAAGGTTCTACCATGGGTGTTCTCCCTATAATTACTAAATTCAAAAGGCAACTCTGTATGAGGAAGTAGGCAGAAATTTAAGTAGCTGAGTATAAAATTTAGAGTGAGTTGACAACTTTATGATCTAAAGATTTCGAATAAAATTGCAAGGTCGGAATAGTCTTAGAACTCAAGTATAAAATGCCAGGGGACCTTGAAACAGGGGTTTCTTCAAGTATGAACTGGACCTACCTCCACTAACATCATGTTTTTTTATGTTAACATTTAACTCAATCATTAAGAAAATGTTCTCATATAATTTATGAGATGCCTTGCAAGTGAAGGGTAATTGTTTCCCATGGAAATATGACTGTACATAAAACAGGTTTTAATAACTGGCTTACTACAGAACTCCAAATGTCTCAGTCCTACCCTTAGGAAAGATACACAGGAACTCTTAGCACAAGAACACCAATTTGGATCTTACATTTAATAGACAAGAGTCTATGCAATGTTCAATAAACTTATGCCATACATAGGTATTCTCTTGAAAGTAACCACAAAAGTTCCACAAATTTGCATACTATTTTACCCATTAATTAAATGAAATGGAAAATATGTTTCTATAATTCCTTAACAAAAAATGTATTTTCATTAAGCCACTGTAAGGTTTAGTGGCATCATGCTCAAAATCAAGTATGTAATAATAGATACACCAAGATATAGAGAAGATTTACAGTGATGCCTTATTTCACACAGTCATGTCCTTTGATACTGTCAGTTTACAGTTCACAGAGTACTTGCATTTACACAACTTTATTTAATTCTCACAATACTATCATGCTACTACTGTATTGTTTTATAAATGATTCACCAGTGACAGATGTTTAAAGAGGAGCTGGTGGAGCACCTTCATCCCTAATACGAATATGGGTGCACTGCAAAGGGGAGAACCCTGTTGGGGACGAAGTGTTCATCAGAAACAGCTTTTGTTTTTCCCAAAGCCAAACTAAACAGACACAGAGAGTGATGATATGTAATGTCAGTTGTTAATCTTAGATCATTATCTTTCACTTTAATTTTAAAAAGTGTGTGTGGGGGGGGTCAGGTTTTGAGATTGATTAGGGTATATTCTTTCAACAGAAAAGCCCAAAGACCAATCTATACTAATCTCTGAATCAAATAGAGAGAAATATGGCAAGGAGGGAGGAGCCCAGCTATTAGTAAAAGACTGATTTAGCCAATTTGCTTCTGAGCTCCTCGATGACTTTAATGGGAATACACATGATGCCGTTAAGAGCAGGGCAAATATTGTCATAAATCAAGTGCAGTTTAAAATTCTATTCAGAGTCACAAGAAAGATTAATTTGGGCCCAGACAGTTTAAAGACTTCGTTTGCTTATAATTTCTTTTGATACACAAAAACAGAGAAGGGTGGTCCTCAGAAACTGTTCTTTAGGCCTGCCAGAAATCATGTGTTTGATGGTTAGAAAACTGGCATTAATGACTTTTCCAAAAGTATTCTTAAATGGGAGAATTTTTGATGTGAGGTCAATGTTACAATAAAGTGTGAAATAAAAATCTAGTGGAGTTACTTATATGATCTAAATTAAATCCAAACTCAGAAATAGTTATGGAAGCCACAAACTTCAACTGGAGGGAAAGGATAAGAAGTTGATCTGATCAGAAATCAATGTCAGCCGGGCTCGGTGGCTCAGCCTGTAATCCCGCGCCTTGGGAGGCTGAGGTGAATGGATTGCCTGAGCCTGCAGGTTCGAGACCCGCCTGGGCAACTTGGCGAGACCTCATCTCTACAATAAATCAAAAACCAGCCAGGCGTGGTAGCACACGCCTGTAGTTCCAGCTACTTGGAAGGCTGAGGCAGAAGGATCGCCGGAGCCCAGCAGGTCAAGGCTGCGGTGACCGGGAGCGGCCACTGCACTCCAGTCTGGGCCACAGAGTGAGACTCCAACTAAAAAAAAAAAAAAAAAAAGAAATCAATTTCACCGTGTATAAGAAAGCATCCTTTGCATCACAGAAGTATCCACCATCCAAAGAAATAATCTCTTTGAGCTGAATACCTGTCCTACTAGAAAAATAGTTATAAGTGATTTGACCACATGATTTGAATGAAATACTTGAAAGTATTAGCATATTTTATAAAATGAATATGATTTTGAAAACCTTATATTAAACAACACAGCCATACTAACCTAATTAAATGATATCTAAAGCCAGGATAGCAGCATGCCTTTACATACAATGGCTAAGGTCCCAGACATCACCAAGACAGCTTTCATTCCCTGGTTCTCTCACAAACATCAGAGGTAGCTGAAAATTCTAAAACAAGTTTTCTCAAACTGGGGTCAATCAAATGCCCTGGCATTTGTAATTCTCGAGTTCTAAGAGAAATTTATATTTCCATTTTGATGATGACAGCATGTTTGTAAAGGGTGCTTGAGTCAATTTGGGGATGAAGAACAAAATGAGGCAGGAAGAGAACATGGTGGCAGATTCTGGAGAGCTTTGAATGTATTTATGAAACAGGAATCTTTAAATGAAGAGGTTAAGGTTAAGAGCAGCTATGGAATTGGAAGGGAAGACTTAATGCTGTATTTACATGGCACATTACATAATATGAGAAAGTGTCGATACCCATATCATAGACTAGGGTTACCAATGGAGATGAGAAAGATGTTCTTTAACACACTCTTTGGTACCCAACACGGCAATGAAATTTGTTTTTTATCTTAAGTGTGATGGGAAGGTGCTGTTGTTTTGCAAGGAGTGGCATGATTGTGTGTCTGTGTTATCTTTTTTGGCTTGGAGTGAGTAGACATTGGCAGCAAGGCTATTCCTTACATTTTTTTTGCTTTGATAGACTGGGGTACAAAATAAGGTCATATATGTTTTAGTATCAAATGAAATTATTCTTTGATGCCATCTGCTTATTCCAAAAGTACTTTCTCTTCTTCCTGTTATCCCACCACCCTCTCCCCTTGAGTGGGATGCTGGAGATCCAATGGTCCAGTGAAGTCCTTACCCATTGCATCAAAAGCCAAGAGAGTGAAGCCAGTCATTGCTTTTTGCTATGTCCTCCTGTTACTTGACCCTGTACTAAGCACAACTGTAGATGTACAGGGTGGAGAGGATTAATTAAAGACCCAGATTTCTGTCTGGAAGATGGCAAAAGGAGCTCCAGGGAACTGGAAATATCAGGGAGATTGTGAGAGGGAGACTTGGGAAAGTAATGCCATAAAGTTATGAACTCCAGAGCTCATCCTCCAGCTTTTTTTGGGGAAGGGATTTGGGGGGATGGGGAAGTGGATTCTGTTCCTTATTCATATACCAAAGGCGTGGAGGAGTGATATGAACAAAAAATGGTAGAACAAGGAATCTGGAATTCTGCCCCTTCATAAAAGCAACAGTAAACATGACAAAACTATGAGAATCTATTCTTTTGGAACTCTGGAAATTAAGCAATGGTTTGAGGCAACCTGGGGAATGCTTATTTTTTTTTTTTTTTAATAGCTGAATCTTGATAAGAAAAGTGAGCTTTGTGGCATTTTAACTTACTCCAGTTCCATCCCCTGTGCTCCAGCTCAGGGGTAGCCTTGAAAATAACTGCCTGAATTCCCAGTACCAGTAAAAAATATATATATAATCTCATATGCAAAGAATTGTAATTACTTATTTTGTCTTGTCTGGTGGCTTCTTAAAATGCTGGCTCAAAAGACTCATCTGTATTTCACCTGGCTTGGAATAGGTCTAGTTTTAAAGCTGCTAGTTAGAAGGGGTGAAGAAAGGGTTGTCAAAAACATGTATAGGAAATGTTTTAGTTCCTGCTCCCTGAGGTGATAGATGACATCTGGGGCAAACAATAAATTAACCAAAAAGCTGAGGAGAAAGGCTGATGGCCACGCGAGCCTTGAAAAGACCTGGCACATTCCTGGATATCTAGAAAGCTATCTGCAGGCACAGGTCTCTGCATATGCCAAGGCAAAACCTGAGAAGGATATTAAGCTCTCCCTCATTTCTGGCTGACCTTGAGGCTCTATACAAGCAAGAAGTGAAGGCTGAGGCAAGGATGTAAACTGCCTGAGTGTTGAAGATGTGCCCCAATATACATACACACAGAGCCTCTCAGAAAAGGCAAAGAGATTTTTTTGGTTTCACATGTTTAAGGAAATCACTGTCTAATTATTAACTGACCACTAAGCTAACAAAACACAGACTTCAGTGTCCACACAAGACAAAGAATGCAGACTTTACAGAATTATTTCAGAAAAATCACTAAACAGTACCTACAATAAGAAGCAATGACAACACACCTGGGGAGAGGGGAAAGTCTGATTTCTAGAGTTGCCACATTATAATATTCAAAATGTTCAGTTTTGTATAAAAGCTACAAAACATGTAAAGAAAAAAGAAACTATAGCCCACCCATAGGAAAAAGGACAATAATTAGAAATGGTCCCTTAGGAACCTTGGAAGTCAGATTTTTAAATAAAGATTTTAACTCAACTATTTTAGCTATTTTATTTTACTTTATTTTATTTTATTTTTTTATGGTTTTTTTTTTTTTTGAGTTGGAGTCTCACTCTGTCGCCCAGACTGGAGTGCAGTGGCACGCTCCTGGCCACCGCAGCCTCAACCTGCTGGGCTCCGGCGATCCTTCCGCCTCAGCCTTCCAAGTAGCCGGAACTACAGGCATGCGCTACCACGCC
>CAUYQG010031165.1:0-10509 GCA_963574415.1 Tarsius wallacei | reverse complement strand
GCTGGGCTCCGGCGATCCTTCCGCCTCAGCCTTCCAAGTAGCTGGAACTACAGGCGCACGCTACCATGCCCGGCTGATTTTTGATTATTGTAGAGATGAGGTCTCGCCAAGTTGCCCAGGTGGGTCTCGAACCCGCAGGCTCAGGCAATCCACTCACCTCAGCCTCCCAAGGCGTGGGATTACAGGCTGAGCCACCGAGCCCGGCGGTTTCTGTATTTCTTTGCTCCTTGCAACTTATTCCTTCCCCATGAATTTAGTTTTCTTCTTGTAGAAGTATATATTTTAGTCATTCTTCCGGCAAACACCTGAGAGGATATTTTTCTATGTCCTTATGTCTCTGAAAATGCCTCTATTTTGTCTTCATTCTTGAAAGATAGCCTGGGCATAGAATTCCAAATTTATTGTTATTTTGCCTCAACTCTTTTAAGATAGTACTAAGTTTTCTTTTAGTATTTGTTTTTTCATTGTTCATGGGAAGTCTGCGACTGATTTTTTTTCTGGGTAATTAATTTTTTTTCTGGTAGCATTTATTGTTTTATCTTTATCCTTAAATTTTAAAATGATTTATATTTATAGATATTTTAATTTCATTAATCTCCAGTGAGTATTTTTATTCTGACTCATGTTTTTCTTTTTTTCCTAGAAATTGCCTCATTTTTAAAGTTAGAATATTTCCTCTTGTTTATTCTTTCTATAGTTTCCTACTGAAAATCTACCTATCAGATTATCATTCTGTTCCATGTGTTTTAAGTGATTTTTAAAATAACTTCCTCTATACTTTATTCAGAAAGTAAATGAGAGAGAGTGAGAGGAAAGATCTCTCATTTACTTTCTAAATAAACTATTTTTGTAAATCTAAAATAATAATAATAATTTCCATGTTTTTAGTCTCTCTGTGCTACGTTCTGGGACATTTTTTCTGTTCTAAATTCTAATTCACTGATTTCTCCTTTAACTGTATTTCATTCATGAATTAATGCATCTATATTTTTCATACATAACAATTATTATTTCTTACTTTTCTTGCTTTTGAGTGCAACTTTTTTTCTTCTTTGGGATAATTGAATATTTTTCTAAACTGTCTATATATTTGTCATAGGAAGCATTTCTATACATTAGAAGTAGAAGGGAGTTTTAGTGTGTACTTAACCCCAATCTTGATTACTTTTTTGATTTATAGTAAATTTTATTCATTCCTGAATTTTTGCATCTGTATTGCTGCAATTACCATTTTTTCCAAAATAACTACCACATTTTATGATCTGACAAAATGATTGTTTCTTAAGTTGCTAATTCATTTAAGTGAAAAGTCTTACAAAAGTATACAAACAAATCACATTTAACACTTTGTTGAAAATAATAAAATTACATGAACCACAATAATTCCACTAAAATCCAGAATGAGAAAATCACTAAAAGTAAACATTTTTGAGTCTATTGTTATGATTCAAACACTGACAAGGCCTGGAAGATTCTTTCCTGTTCCACACATCTCTAGATGTAGGAAGTAGAGATGAAATAAAAATGCACAAAGTGGACATATTTAATATGGTTTCTTTAGAAATCTCAAAAATAAACTGTCATCTTGTGCTTTGCTTCTTTCAGATCAAAGTAGGGTCTAGCAAAACATTCCAGTGATTTGGAATTCCTCTATAACTGATAGCAATTGTTTGTGAGGACTAATCACCTTTGTAAACACACAACCTAGTCATTGGGAAAATCATATTCTTTCATTAAAATAAAATTTATAAAACTTTTCTTCATCACTGTCTCAAAATCATTTTTTATATTGTTGCCAGGTCTAGAAATCAGTCATATACATAAATGAACAAAAGAAAAAGTAATCTTTTACTTTTGTAAAAGTAAAAGGGGAAAAAAATAGCATTTTTTGTTGTTGGTACTTCCAATGCTAATGTTTGAAAAGTCTTGGGGCCGGGCTCGGTGGCGAGTGGATTGCCTGAGTCCGCAGGTTTGAGACCCACCCCGGCAGCTTGGCAAGACCTCATCTCCACAATAAAGCAAAAAATCAGCCGGGCGTGGTAGCGCGCGCCTGCAGTTTCAGCTACTTGGAAGGCTGAGGCGGAAGGATTGCCGGAGCCCAGCAGGTCGAGGCTGCGGTGGCCGGTAGCGGCCACTGCACTCCAGTCTGGGTGACAGAGTGAGACTCCAACTCAAAAAAAAAAAAAAAAGAAAAGTCTTGGTTATGAAGTCAGGAAATTATATTATACTTAAGAACAAATATCATATATAAATCTTCTTATGTCTTCTTGGTTATTAATTAATGTGCTAATGATGCCAGGAAGTTTCTTCGCTGGAACTTGTGGTTTTAAGTAGCTGTTCTGGAAAAAAAAAAAATCTTGGCCAGATTTCCTTTATAGACATAAAAACATTAGTACTTACCATACGATGAAGGATTTATTCTCATTTTTTGGAAAACTAATGAAATTTGTGACTCGAGTCTGGTACTGAAGGAAAGCACAAGGAGATCTGTGTGTACTGTTTTAAAAGTCAAATTGCAAAAATTGCAAACAAGCAAAATAGCATATGCAATGTTTTCGATATCCGTGGGACAGCAAGCTCTTTCAAATTGAAATCATGTATTGTTTAGTGTTGATACAAATGAAGTACCTGTAAACCTGCTTTCGAAGAGGTATTGGAGTGATCATTGATTGACCCTCACCAATCATATGTGTTCCAGAAGAGGTCATGGGAGGGCTCATAATGCCTACCACCAACAACCTCCCGGTAGTACTTATCTGGTTGCAGGTAAAAACTCCCTGGATGTCTCTTCACACAAAGGTGGGGGTGAGGGTGGGTAGAGATTTGCATAGATATTTGAAGAAAGAAGAAAACCCACAAGCAGTGAGTGCTGACATCAATGTGGGTGATATCCAAATTTTCTAAATTATATTTTAATGTAGAGAATTAATGAGCAATGGAGTAGTCCTGTTAAAAGAATTAAAATTGGGCCTAGAGTAGAGAGAAGTAGAATCTGCTGACATGGACAATTGCCTGAATCATTAGTCACTGGAAGATCTCCAAGGTTTCACAGGTTTTGATATCTACCTGATATATCCCACCTTCATCTAGACTTCACCAGATCTCCCAAATTCCTATAAGAGGGTCTACTCAGTTCTTGCTCCTTTCCAGATTCTTGTCAGAGAATATTTAGGATAAACACCCAGAAATAGGCTATTTCTTATGGGATTTGAAATTTTCCTCTTTTCATCTTAATTGCAGATAAAAGTTAGTTGAATAAAAGTAAGCTAAATGTTTATGAACCTTGAGAGGAAAAAAAATGTCTTGAAATACATGCAGGAACAATCTTTTGAGGCTATTTAGGCTTTATGTACACACCTCTAGATACCCATGTAATTATTTTGGCCAGAAAGCTCAAGTATCCAGAAAAGAAATGACGTCTAAGGGGGATACCTGAGTCAGAGAAAGAGCTAGTATTGGAACTAGGTTTCAAACGCTATACAGCCAGAGGAAAAGTTGGGAGAACAGCTCCTATGTATAAAGATGACAGTGATGATGCAATTTGCAATGTCTGAAAGCAGATTAAATTGTAAGGTTCTTAATTGAAAAGTCAGCACATGGCCAGGCTCGGTGACTCAGCCTATAATCCCAGCACTTTGGGAGGCCAAGGTGAATGGATTGCCTGAGCCTATGGGCTCAAGACCAGCTCGGGCAACTTGGCGAGACTAATAAATCCCCCCCAAAATTAGCTGGGCATAGGTTGCATGTGTCTATAGTTCTGGCTACTTGGAAGGCTGAGGCAGAAGGATTGCCTGAGCCCAGCAGGTCGACATTGGGGTGGCCATGAGCATGTCATTGCACTCCAGCCTGGGCGAAGGAGTGAGACTCTGACTCAAAACAAAAAAAAAAAAAAGAAAGCACAGAAAATCAAATTTTCTTAAAGGAAAAGAGAGCTACTGATGTTATGCTGTTTTGACAGCATCTTATGTATCGGAAACTCCTGACATGAATTTCAGGGTAATTTTCACCTAAATGGATGAACATCTACTCTACTGTAATCTACCTAATCTACCAGATTCGAAATTCCCAGATATATATTTTTAACATTTTCAAAACCATTGGTGCAGACCAATGGCTTTGTGCTGCCAGTCCCCATACCACCGCTGACTCCAGCAAGGGGGCTGATGTTGCCTAATCACTTAAGTGCTCTGCCCAGCAGGCCAAGACCCAGCCCACTGTCTCCACTCTGCCATACATCTCTCTAAGAAGGGACTTCTGGGAAGGAGGCTTTAGAAAGAGAGACCCCATTTCCCCTTGGCCAGCCCACTGCCAGGGTGGTCCACAAGGAGCCAGTGGTAAAGAGGAGCAGCCTTAGAGTTCACCCCACGCCCTCTACCCCAGTGCCTCTGTGTCCCCCTCCTATAGCATAATGCCTGCACTTGTTCAATATGCACCTGGAAAATGTCCCCCAGAGCCACATTCACTGATGTCCACATAGTCACAGCAGTGGTGTTGGAGATAAAGAATATGCAAGTGACCCACCTTCATGAGGTCTTTGAAGAACACAACCAGGCTCACATCTCATGTCTAAAGGTACACTTCGGGAATAAAGGCACAAAATTAGGAAATTGTTGGGATTAACTACATTTACTACCCTCTTATTTCTTGTTTTTATAGGACTTAAGGGTTTTTTGTTTCACTAAGAACCTGGCAGAGCACTCCGTAACAACAGTCCCACGTTCCACATAAGAGGGATCTGTTCTATTGCAATTCGGGCTTATTCATTTTCAGTATTCCTTCAACAACACAAGAGCGAGCATCAAATCATCTCCAGCTACAAATGAAGTAACTCACTTCTGGAGAAATTTCACTAAAACCACCTTTGTTTTAAGGATGTAAAAATCCTACTGTGTCCTAAGAGTCACACAGAATTGCATAGGCCCTGCTGAATTTTCATCAATCTTGCCTTCTTTCCATCTCCTACAACCTTGATCTGTAGGAACTAGCTAGCAAGCACAATGACAAACAAAGAAGACTAAAAGGAAACTGCTGCATTCCTTTTCAGACAACATCCAAGCCAGGAGAAGGAGGCATAAAGACAGAAAGCAGAAAGGAGACAATGGAGAAGTTATCAGTCCCATTTTTTTATACATTCTGTTACTTGGCTCCATTCTATGAGCTTTGATTTCCTTTAGTCCTAGGAAAGGGATTTATGCTTCTTTTTTTTCTGACTAGGTAAATTATCTCTAAATGCTGTGGAATAATTCTGCTATATCAAAGGCCTTAGAAAATACAGGGAAGAAAGCAAGAAAGAAGTCAGGCATGGTAGCACGCACCTGTAGTTCCAGCTACTTGGGAGGTTGCGGTGGTAGGATCTCCCGAGCTCAGGAGTTCAAGACCAGCCTTGGCAACTTAGCGAGATGCTATCTCCAAAAAAGAAAAAAAAAAAGGAAGAAAAGATTGATCCACAACTCAAAGCCAGACAAGCCGCTATTCTGTGCCTTGCAGCAGCTGACGGCCAGATCTCCAGTCTAAGAGACTCACCTCTCTCCCGAGTGTGCAAGTGAAGCTGCCTGGACATGGCTTGTGTCTCTATTGTTGCTGCCAAGACACTTGTGTTAGCTTCCTGTGGCTGCTGTAAGACACTACTACACATGTGGTGGCTTAAAACAACCCAAATTTATTCTCTCATCACTCTGGAGGCCAGAAGTCCAGAATCAGTTTCAGCTGGCCAAAACCAAGGTGTTGTCAGGGGCTGTGTTGTGATTGCATCTAGGGCACATCCAGATGATCTAGAATAATCTCTCCATTTTATGAGCCTTAACTTTATTACATCTGCAAAGACTTCTTTTAAGGCAGCACTCACAGATGGCCGGGATTAGGATGTGGATGGACTTCATGGGGAGCCATGGCCCATTCTCCAACACACTCCTTGTTTCCCTGGTGCTCAGATTTCAGGTATGTGGGCTCATCCCTCATCTCCTGAAGAGAGTTTATTTTGTAGAATGATGAACACAGCTTACTAGTTGTAGCATGGAGCCAGACGGAAAGATTACAGGACGTGATGGCCTATACCAATTCTAGGCCTAGAATTTGGTCTAGAGAAGGTGTGTTATTTGTATTACCTTAAAGTCATCAGTGCTGGATGTGAAGTAGCACTCTGTATACTTTGAAGACTTATAGGATGCTTCCTTTAGTCTGGAACTTGGTCTGCCTGAGGTGCTAAGGCATATGCATGAGAGAGGAACATACACCCTTGCAAGAGGAAGGTAGGGAGGGGAAAATGAGCAGGGGAAGATGAGAGATGGTGACAGTCTGAGATGGAATTTGGGCTGAGCTCCAAAGGGTGGGCAACTTTTAGGAAACCAGCCATGATGCCTCTCCCACACAAGACTGGTTTAGAGTATCCCTCCCATGTTATCCAGTCTCTACTTCGCTTTTCTCTGTCCTAAACCTTCTCGTGTTTCTAATAGTATATTCACCTGCCTGGGGTGAGGACAGAGACTTGTTATTTGTATCTCTGAGATCCCAGCATATAGCATGAAGATCAATAAATCTGCTCTGGGTTAGATGAATAAGTGGAGAGGAGACAGAAGGAAATTCTGGGCAGAGGGTTGGCCCCAGAAAGTACTTGGCAGCAGAGCAATTTTACTCAAGTCAATATAGCATTAGTCACCACGAAGAAAGTGGGGCAGTGTGACAAACTGGGCCCATGGGACGGCTTAGCAGAAAGGAAGTGAGGACATGGCCGCTCTGTTTCCACCATGGCTGGCAGTGTTCCCATGGCTGTCCTTGGTGGATGAGAAGGAGGTGGAGGCTGTTCTTAGCAGAGTACAGCACCTGGTGCTGGAGGCAGAATGGAAGAGGGGACCCAAGCATGGACCTTGCAGCACAGGGCCTAGGCCTGGCCCCTGGGAAAGTGGGCACACTGGATAGACTCCTCAGGTCACAGCTGTCTTGTCTGTAAATGAGGACACACCCAAGGTCTCAGATCTGTGCATAATTGCACCAAGCCGTGTAGAGAGTACAGTGCAGTGCCTGGGATGTAGGTGATGCTGATCTTACCATGACTGTGGATCACATCAGCTGGGCCCCTCTCTGGAGGGAATCCCAGCCACGCTGTGTGGCGGTGTGCCGTGGTCAGCACTAGTGTTGATAGCTGAGCCTTCCCCTTTATGTGCCATGAGCATCCAGCTGGCCTGTGTGACTCTGTCAGGCCCCAGAGCAGCTTTGAAGGGAAACTTGGAGACTCTAGAGGACGAAGCTCATGTCTCTAAGGCTCAACAGAGTCTTTTCTGAGGACAAAGCTTTGGCCTGGGGTCCGTAGTCACCTCCAGCTTGCAAAGCTCTTGCCTGAGAGCCTAGAGAAGCACGCGAAGAGGCACCAGAAGCTCCGAGACATCCTAACTTGGCCTAAGATGGAGTCAAAGGAGGCAGCGGGTGCCAGGGTTGACAGCAAAGCTGGAGCCTCTCTCAACCTACTTCTCAGAGAGAGAGGGGATCAGAGTCAACAGAATCTTTCCCAGCGTTGACTGGACTTAATTACAAATAGCACAGACGCCCCTCGCCTCTGTTTCTCCTGGGGTCTGGCTTACATACCAAAGTACAGAACCTGAATGAACATTTGAGAGACCTGCTAGCTGGTGCCAAGGTCCTCACCCTCACAAAACGGGTGAGGAGCAGGTCTCTCCTCCTCGGGATGAAGGTCAGAAGAAGCGGTGCACTTCAATGGTAAAACCCATCACCAGCTGGTATTTTTTTAAATAGATGAGGTCCTCGCTGGAGTTCTAATTAAAAATCAATGTGATATATAATTAAATTCTAGTGATCATATATGCACCAGCCTGTCTCTTTAGCTTTTAGCCAAAGGCAGAGCTGGAATGCTGTTATTGATCAGCATAGGAGCCCTTGGAGATTGTCAATAGGGGCTGTCTCGTCTGAGGGCTGCATGGCTGCTCAAAGCCTGCAGCGTTCAGACCCTGAAGGACAGGGGCGCTGACTCCAGCAAGGGGGCCGATGTTGCCTAATCACTTAAGTGCTCTGCCCAGCAGGCCGGGATCCAGCCCACCGTCTCCACTCAGCCATACATCTCTCTAAGAAGGGACCTCTGGGGAGGAGGCTTTAGAAAGAGAGAGGAAGCCAATCAATGTGTTCTAGCCTCCAGTTGTGATTTTAGCTTTCCTTTCCCCATTCGACCACGGGTAAGTCCCCTCTAATTATTTTCAATCAGGCCTGTCAAGTGCAAAATTAAGTCTGCTGAGTCAGAATGACTAAGGCTCACATTGATGAAAGACCTATCTGAAGGCCAGTGACATGTGTAAGTGGTTCAGTCCAGTCTTAGAAACCCTCCCACCTCTGTTACCTGGAGAGCTATTACTGGGATTTTCCAGTTTTTTTTTAAAAAGATGTTGACGTTTCTTTGTATGCACGCATGACAACCTCCCAAGTAATTTGCTCTTAAAGGTCACGTGAGTGAAGTGGACAATCCTTCTCAAAAGACTTCCACATTTTTGATTTTTGTCTTCTCGTGTTTGTCATCACAGTATTACCCATGAGGCATGGAGGTTGTGTTTCCATTTCCACTCTATATGGGAGCGTTTCCCCACTGAGGCAGAGAGGGCTAGAGGATTTGTCCAGGTTCATCCAGCCTAAGAGACTTTGGAGCAGGACTTGGGTCTTCCGACTTCTTGTTCCACGCGCTGCCTGCTCCCTGACCAGTGTTGGCCCAGTGAGTCCTGCCAGGGCCTCATCCTCTTTGGAAAATTTTATTTCTCCCTCTTTTTAAGCTGAATTTAGGGAATTTTTTTTAATTTTTGACCCTCAACCCCTTTTTCTTTAGATTTTTATTATACGAATACTAATATATCTTTGTTGTAAGGACTTAAATTATATCCCAGAATGGAGAGCATAGCATAAAAGGCCCCATTCATGGCCTGGGACACATGCATCCCTGCCATGTTCCTGGGCCACAGGGAACACTGCCTTTCTCTCCCTCCCACCTTTCCTCTCTCCCTCTTCTCCCTCTTCCTCTTTTTCCTCCTCTCCCTCCTCCTCTTTCTCTTCCTCCTCTTCCTCCTCCTTTTCCTCCCCTTTTCCTCCTCTCTTTCTTCTTCTCCTCCTCCTCCTCTTCCTCTTCCCTCTTCTTCTCCCTCTCTCCTCTTCCCTCTTCCCCCGACTCATCCTTCTCCTGTCTCTCCCTCCTCTTCCTTCTTCTCTCGCCCCCTTTCTTCCTCCTTTTTCTTTTCTTCTTCCTCTTCCTCCACTACACCTCTCTCTGACTTTCTCCCCTGAACCTTTCTAAATAAAACAGGGATGCTATTTTGCACCCCCCAAAAATAATAAATTGTTTTAGAAACTTGGCTTGGTGGAAAGCAAGAGTTTTGTCAAAACCTTTCCAAAGTAAAAAAAAAAAAAAAAAAGACTGAAAGCCTTTTGTCACAGAATTCTCCCATCACGTAGTGCTAGGGTTAATTTTGGGAAGGAAGAAGATTTGACGTAGATGAAGGAGAAGAGAAGATAAATAAAGCTCTGAATCACCTGTGAGTTCCTTCTTTTCTTCCATGCCAAATGCAGGCTGCCAACAAATCCTCCCCACTCTGTCTTTATAATACATCCCAAATCTGACCCCTTTCAACCACCTCCCAACCCACATGTTGGTCCAAGCCATGAGTATCTCTTTTCTAGGTTACTGCAACTGCCTCAGTGATATGCCAGAGCCTAGTTGTTAAATCATAAGAGCCGGTTGTTAAATTTCCAGGTGTTTGGCTACTCAGTCGTGAAGTGTGGTCATTATTAAAAACTAAATAAATAAACTTGTCATTACATTATATTAAAAACCAAGATAATAAATATTTAAAAGTCATCACTTCCTGGTTATACTCCATTTAACTACTGTCTATGTTCCTGATCTCTACTGATGTTATTATCTATGTTTCTGATCTCTATTGTATGTTATTATTATCTATGTTCCTGGTCTCTACTGTACGTTATTATTGTCTCTGTTCCTCATCCCTCTACTGTATATTATTTTTATCTCTATTCCTGGTCGCTACTGTATGTTATTATTATCTATGTTCCTTATCTCTAATGTATGTTATTATCTATGTTCCTGACCCCTACCATATGTTATTATTATCTTATTTTCCTGGTTTCTACTCTATGTTATGTTGTCTATGTTCCTGATCTCTACTGGATGTTGCTATTGTCAATGTTCCTTATCTTTGCTAAATGTTATTATTGTCAATGTTCCTCATCTCTACCATATGTTATTTTTATCTACATTCCTGGTCTCTATTTTATTATTATCTATGTTCCTCATCTCTACTACTGCATGTTATAATAATAACTTTAAAAATCCTAACCCCATACTCCTTGTGGAGACAGATTTGAAGTTTCCTCTCGTCTCCTCGTTCAGCAACTCTACAATTAAACCTCTTTCTCTGTTGCAACTGGTGCCTCGGCCTATTGACATGCCTAGACAGGCATCAGGCAACAGATCTATTATGATTACAACTCTGTCTTAAGAACTTG
>CAUYQG010031164.1:0-28657 GCA_963574415.1 Tarsius wallacei | reverse complement strand
CCACACCCGGCTAATTTTTTGATTTATTGTAGAGATGAGGTCTCGCTTGCCCAGGCGGGTCTCGAACCCGCCGGCTCAGGCAATCCACTCACCTCAGCCTCCCAAGGCGCGGGATTACAGGCTGAGCCACCGAGCCCGGCTGCATTTTACATTCTTTATGCATACACTAACTGTATAAAGTCTTATACTGGGCAACCCCCTCGGGTCCCCTCCCACTGTGGGAACTTTTCCATCCTCTCAATAAATCCTGCTTTCAAAAAAATTAAAAAAAAAAATAAAGTCTTATACCAACCGTATGAATATTATCACTGTTTTACAGATGAAAAATCTTAGACTGAGGCTACCTCCCTAAGGACTTACTATTATTACTATTATTACTGATATTATTGTTAGTGTTACGTGGAGACAAGTTCAAACTCAGTTTGATTTGATTTAAAAACCCTTATATATTGAGCTGGTAGGAAATGCCATCTTGGTCATTATTGGGGATTTTCCTTCTTTAAGATATGTGGAGGTCCTGTGGAACTTAAGTGGTACCAACGCATCAGAGATTCCTGCCTTCATGGAGCCTTCATTCAAAAGATGTTTAAGACCATGTGTTTGATCCTTCCAAGTTTATCCTTAAAGGACTCTTTGGCTGAAGGGCCACATAAAGGGATTAGGAATTTTTACCAGGGCTGAAGATATCCTTTGTGCATAGAGGTTAGTCTCCCCTACAGGTGCCATCAAGCTTCCCCCTAGAGTTTTAGCCATATCCCAGGGACAATAGGGATGCCAAATGCTGTATTTTTTTCATTTCAAAAAAACTAATGCCTAACTCTTTCCCAGGCATGTGGAATCTTTGCTCCTGTCTTTCTATTTCTTTGCCAGTACTGCTTCTTCTCTCTATAACCTATCTCCAACAGTATTTCTCAGAGCTTAGGTTTTAGGAAAACAAAGCTAAAGATGGACAGTCATGTGCAAGCCTTCTGAAGCAAGAATACCTGAAAGGACTCATTTTCTTGAGTTGGGGAGGGGGACATGAGTTGAGGATAGTTTTAATCACCACACTGTCACATACATTATGTTTAGGTTACATAATCAATTTTATACAATAATTATTTTATTTTATTCTATTTTTTTTTTTTTTGAGTTGGAGTCTCATTCCATTGCCCAGGCTGGAGGTGCAGTGGCATGCTTATGGCCACCCCAGCATCAATCTGCTGTTCTCTGCAATTCTTCCGCCTCAGCCTTCCAAGTAGCCAGAACTACAGGTGTGTGCTTCCACACCTGGCTAATTTTTTTATTTATTGTAGGGATGCAGTCTGGCCAAGTTGCCCAGGCTCGTCTCGAACCCGTGGGCTCAGGCCATCCTCTTACCTCAGCCTCCCAAAGTTCTGGGATTACAGACTTGAACCACTGTGCCCAGCCACAATAATGATTTAAAAATGTTAGTAATAGAACTAACTCTTCCTTTAACTTAAATTTTAGCAAAAATTTGAGTCCCTTTGGTGAAATGTATAAGCTGTGCAGCTGTTTTGGGAGCTAGAGAAATGCAATTGTTTGGATTCTTTCCCTGTGATTCCTATTGTCACTTGAGCCACCATGGCATGATTTGAAAGCTACCAGTTAGCTTGTCTCTGGAAGGATCACAAAAACAAATAAATAAACACACAAAAAACTGATGATATTAATTGCCCAGGGGAAGAGAACTGAAGTTGAGTAATAGGGGTGGAAAGAAACTTTTCATTGTCAACCCTTTTGTAGCCTTTGAATTCTAAACAATGTATTACCTATGAAATAAATTAATTTCAGAAGAAGGGCAATTTAAAAAGGACTTTGCCCGCCAAACACACACACACACACACACACACACACACACACACACACACACACACAAATATAGGAACCACAAGTAGAGATGATAAATGAATAAGTATTCAGATAGAAAGTTAATGTAGGCTCTACATTAACTTTCTATCTACACTTTAACTGACCCTTGGGGGAAATAGCATGAAGTTTTGAAATTGGGAATGAGCATAACATATTGAGAACTAATGAGAATGTTGATCTAGATTGTGCAAAGAAGGGAACAGCAGAAGACTGGTAAGGAGTTGAGTATGACTTTTATAAAGTAATTTAAAAATATTTTAAAGGAATTTTTTATTTAAAAACTTTTTTTTACATTAATTGTCTCATACGTGCCTAGCAATGATCTATGAAGTAAAATGTGCAGCGGTATCTTCGTTTTATAGATGAAGAGATGGAGGTTCAGGGAGATTAAATGCTGTGTCTAGTGTTCTCAGTTCCTGATCCATGTATATCTATCCACATGCTAAATACTAAACATCTTCTCTGGATGTCCCTCTGGTAGCCCAAATTTGCTCCTCCTTCTCCATTCATTTATTCAGGTAAATAGTGCCACCATTAAATCAGAAATCAACCATGAGAAACAGTCTTCCTTGCCTCTCTTACCCCCTCTTGCTCCCTACCTCCCATTGATCATCAAATTATTTCTATTTTCTTTCATAAAAGTCTCTTTATTCCTATGTAAACTGCATCATTTTACTGCCATGCCCACAGTCCTTCTCCTCATAGCATACAGCATAACGTCCTCAAGTCTCTCATGGTCTGACAATTTCTTCTTGTCCAAGCAGTTGTCTCACTGCTTGCCATGCCTGTATAAATATGCTTTGTTCCTGTTCAACTACTTAGCATTGCCCAAATATGCAATGTCTTCATCACCTAAAGATCTTTTGCAAATACTTTCATTCTGCCTGGAATGTCCTTCTTTACTCTGACCTGCCTCCCATTGGTTGAATTCCTATTTGTTCCTCAAGTCTTTACTTAAAAATTAACCTTCTCTGCAAAGCAAAAGAAACCATCAAGAGAACAGGGGAGACAGCCCACAGAATGGGAAAAAATATTTGCCAACTGTGTATCTGACACAGGCTTAACATCCAGCATCTACAAGGAACTCAAATGTGCCGAAAGGAAAAAAGAAACAGCCCCATTAAAAAGTTGACAAAAGACATGAATAGATATTTTTCAAAAGAAGACATACAGTCAGCCAACAGACACATGAAAAAGTGCTCAGCCTCACTCATCATCAGAGAAATGCAAATCAAAATCACAGTGAGATACCACCTAACCCCAGTAAGAATGGCCATCTTTAATAAAACAAACAACAGATGCTGTTGAGGATGCAGAGAAAAGGGAACGCTTCTACACTGCTGGTGGGAATGCAAACTAGTGCAACCTCTCTGGAAGATAGTGTGGTGATTTCTGAAATAACTAGAAATTGACCTTCCATATGATCCCGCAATCCCCCTACTGTGAATATACCCAGAGGAACTCAAATCATTCTACAAAAAAGATACCTGAACATGCATGTTTAGTGCAGCACTATTCACAATAGCCAAAACATGGAACCAACCATGCTGCCTATCAGAACTGGATAAAAAAAAAATGCGGTACATATACATGATGGAATATTACACATCCCTGAAGAAGAACAAACATATGGACTTTGCAGCAACTTTGATGGATTTAGAATGTATAATACTCAGTGATCTATCACAGAAACAAAGAACAGAGTACCATATGTTCTTCTTCATAAGCGAACCCTGGATGTTTACCATAATACTTCAAGAAAGGGATTGGCAGTAGCGGGTTACTGCCAGGATGGGGTGGGGACACAATATCAATAAGTGTCCCTGATCTCAAACCAGGCAAAGTGGGGACCAAAGGGAGGTCTAACCTTTGCCTGTACAATGTCCACTTGTATACCTAACCCTGCATTGTACCCCACATCTTTAAAATAAAATTTTAAAAAAGAAAGAGTAAAATTCAGGAAGACTGCAGATATTAGGTGTGTCTTCCTAATGCTTTGTCATGTTGGCATTCATCCCATTATGATGCATGTATTTATTTACATCTCTCTCATTTGATTGGGAGCTCCTGAATCGCAATGATGGTTCTATTTATTATATCTCAAAATTGCCACAGTGAATGCTACATAAAAGGCCTGCAGAAATTTTTGTTGACTGAGTAATGAAAGATTCACAAGAATACACATTGGAAAATATTTCCTATGGTCAAACATGGATGATGATTAATATCAACATGTGCCAGGGTATGATACATTTTTGCTTAAAATAAGTCATTCCCTCTCCCCTTCCTTATAAAAGGATGATTCATTCCCATACCACTGATTTGGGGCTTTGCCATGTGTTGTGAGCAAATGAGACATATGCCACACCCAAACTGAAGCTTAAAGAAGCATTCTCTCCTTCTACTCTGGCACAGAATGGCACACCTCAGATCCAGGCAGCTCCTTCAGCCCTAGGGCTGTGTTAAAGAGACGTGTGGAACATAGCTACAGGAAGCCCTCGCTCACATGTAATGTGAGTGTGAAGTAAATTTTTTTGTTTTGGAACCTATTGAGATAGTTGCGTTTTTATCTCAGCAAAGCTAATTAATAGTTATAATGATAACAAAAGCAAATATGTTTATGAGAAACATTCTGAATGGGATACTCAGTGATGCTTACAAAAAGATGTTTTGAGCTTTTGGAGTTTGTGATGATGTTAGGACACCTCCATGTGGTGATATCTTGTAGGACGGTGGTGCAAACTCTCAGCAAAATCTCTGGCACATCAAAATTAGAATTCAACAAATGTTTATTGGACAAAACAATTGAATGGGAAGTTAGGTTAATGGTCAGAGCTGGAGATAAAGGTTCTAGAACCATTATTATAAGATGACTGGATTTTCTACCTAATGAAAATGTGTCTGAACAATATAGAGTAGTGACCCAAGAACTGAGGCTTGTGGAATGCACTAGGCAGGAATAAGGAAAAGGGAATTAAAACAATAAACAGTAAGGAAAACAGAGTGACAGCATCACAGGAGCCAGAGGAGAAAAATAGTAGGAAATTTGGAAATTTCAACAGTATCAAACATAGTGAAGATCAGGAAAGAGAACTGTGAAAAGAAGTCCTAGAATCTCTTTAGAGAAGTCCTGTATTTTTAGAGACAACTTTCCTCAAAATTCTCCTGTACCAGAATATTTCTGTTCAGATTTTAAATAATTTTCTCAATGATATCAAATAGCTTATCAATTCCTAAAGGGTCATGTGTTCTCTACTACAGTGACCTCATTAACCCACCATAATAGAGCCATTCCAATCTTATTTTGTGATTTGACTCTTTCTTCGTTCCTGTATGACTGTTGTTTTGCTTGTTTTTCTTTCCAAATTCCATTTTAGGCCTTCCTGCTGACTTTCATGCTGCTAATTCTAGCAACATAACCCAAATTTGTCTATCTTAGTGGTCCAGGACTGTTGGTTCACAACCACTAAAACCGTTTTCCATTATTGAGGATGTGCTCTGATTCTTCTTTTTTTAAACAACAAATTTATAGTCACCTGGTGTATGTGCAAAGTGCACATGCATTTTATGCATGCTGAATGCTTGGTATAATTTTACTGTGTCCTGCTCTTTCCACTGAACAGTGAAATCGTGCTATTTTGGGAATCTTCTTGTTTTTAGCTGTATAATGTTCTACTTAGCTTTTCCTTACTACTACTGTGATATTTCATAAATAGTGAAATAAGAACAATGATTCTCATTCTTGTAGGCAACAGTATCAGAAAAATACTGAAATATTCTTTCATCTTCCTCTTTTAAAAGACTAACACTTTGAGTGCTCTCTGGGTGAATTTATCTATATAAACTGCATAGGACAGCTTGTATACATCTTGTTATATGTTAAAAATTGCTTTTCTTTTTTATATTGTATCAGTACATGATTTACATTATGTTTAATATAAATATACGATTTTTTTAATCACCATAGTTTGACAGTAGAGAAGTATACAGGCTGTCACGTACATGATTAATTTGATATGTATGAGCTGTAATGAAAGAAATATATATAACTGTAGACCTATGCAGCTCAACGTTATACTTTTAAAGTGAGATCATCAAGTGAACAACATACATATGGCAACTATATGAAAAGGCAATTTAATTAAAATTTCTTGTTGAAATGCATTAATAGCCTATGATAGAAAAAATTAATCTATAAAGAATAATTTGAATTAAAAAACATTATTCAAATTATAAAAACTTGAATTATAAAATTATAAATATATAAAAGTATAAAGTTATAAAAATAATTTTAATATTAATGAAATCAAAACTCACAGTATTTATATATGGCTTACCATTTTAATACTTATTGCAAAGTTTTCATTTTTGATTGAGTATTTAAAAGAATAATGAAAAAAGTTTTATTAACTTTAAATAGGACAAAGGATGGCATCTATTGTCAAATTCTGTTGTTATGTTGTTATTATAAATATCAGTAATTTGCTCTTTTTATGCATGCTAAAATTACATAAAATATCAGTTACTAATTTTAAAACTGATAAGAGATTTACAAGTTTGCTTTTACAGACATCCTTGTTTCTCTTCATAAAATGAGTAAATATGCCTTCTTTAGATGAGAAAATGCTCAGCTTTTTTGATTTTTTTTAATAGGACTTTCAAATAAGCTATAAAATAATAAGGCAACATTCTTCACCTTTTAGTGTCAGAGCAGAAAAATGAAACATTTTTTTTTTTCTGCAGGGTCTTACATTTTTAGAAAACATGAAAGGCAGGACAACTTAAGGCTCTGAGTTACTAATATTAATTTAAAACTTCATTAACTTATTTTCATCATAATTACAAAATTAAATTTGATTTGGTTCCTGTGCATTGAACAATAATAGTAACTGGGAAAAATAATACAATTGCCATTTGTTTCTTTTTATGAAAAAAGAAAGGTTATAGCCGGGCTCGGTGGCTCAGCCTGTAATCCCGCGCCTTTGGGAGACTGAGGTGAGTGGACTGTCTGAGCCCACGGGTTCGAGACCCGCCTGGGCAAGCGAGACCTCATCTCTACAACAAATAAAAAAAAAATCAGCCGGGCGTGGTAGCGCGTGCCTGTAGTTCCAGCTACTTGGAAGGCTGAGGTGGAAGGATCGCCGGAGCCCAGCAGGTCGAGGCTGCGGTGGCCAGGAGCGGCCACTGCACTCCAGTCTGGGCGACAGAGTGAGACTCCAACTCAAAAAAAACTAGATAGTTATCAGTCGCCCAGCACACAAGGCAAAGAATATGCACAAAATACTCATAATTACTTGATAATAAATCATTTTATTGATTATATTAAAATCATTAAATGTGGATGGCACAGTTGTGGAAAATAACAAGGGCCCAGTCTCATCAGATCTGTTATCCATATGTGCATGGCTTCTAAAGGTTCCATTGTCATCACTTTAATGCATGTATTTCCTCTGTGTTGTCTAATCTAGCAGATAAAGCCAGTTTGGTCAAGTTACGTATATACATTGTTCAAAATTATTATAAATATGTGTTACTTTAAATGTTTTGCTTTTGAAATGGTAGATCATATCTTCCTTGAAGCTCATCTTTTCTTGGTTTTTAACCCAAATGCTCAACAATAAAGGAAAGGTTAAATAACTTATGGTATGTTCATATGACAAAATACCATGTAGCTATTGTATATTGTATATAAAAATATGTGAAGAAGTGTTTTAAAACTGAGGAAAAAAAGAAATCTGTCTAAATTTGGTGAAAGAGACTTTTGAAAGAAACTAAGCTTCAGGAACTTTAAGAAGAAGGATTTGCAATATGGGTTTAAAACAAGAGGTGGAGCAGTTATAGTTGACAAGATCTGGATCATGCTGTGGGAAATATAAAACTCAACTGAAGTAGAGGTCATTGGGACTGAAAAAAGCAAGTAAGTGTGAGATTAGGTAATTAAAGGTGCTGTCCACATGAATATGAAAGTCAATGGATAATGGCAGGAGTTTTCTGATGACGAGTAAGATCTTAACCTAGGTGTCAAAATCTTTATATACATATAATTGGAGCAGATTGGGAACAGCAAGAAGGGGAAAGAGAGGATAGTGTGATCTAAAACCTAAGGGGAAAATGACAACACAAAAAAGGGGGAGTAATGAAGTCGAAAAGTGTGATATTTGAAGTTTTTGCCTGTTTTTAAATAGGTGCATCCTATTAGTTAGAAATGGTTTGTAACTCGCCTTGGAGCTAGGAGAATGCTAGCTTCTTATTCCAGTGGGTGGTATTTAAGGGTAGGAAACAAGAGATAGCTTCTTCTATAATAAGCACTTGTAAGAAAAACAGGAGACATAGGACTGGGCAGCTAGAAAGAAATGGTAAGACATTTCAGGCAAAGGAAGTAATATAAATATGGAAGTGGAGAAGAGAACACGCAGTAATTTGATCAGTTGAGCTTTAAGGGGAAGGAGTAATTAGGGATAATTGGAAAAAAAGATTGACACCTGCTTGTGGTGAACTTTAATATCATTTTGACCTGTAAGAGAGGGGCTCTCATTTATTCTGCCCAGATTGTAATTTACTTGATAGGGGAAAAACAAACAAACCTTAAATATGGGACATACGCTCATTAGTAATCATTATCTTACTAGAAAAATAGAAAGGTTAAGTGTTATGTGCCTTAGCTTGTAACTTTATCTCTTTCTATCCTAGTGATCTGATATACTCAAGTGTGTTATTTACATCAGTCAGCAACTAGAATTGAAAACTATTGAAGGCCTATGATTTTAGAAATTCAAAAAGGAGTTGATAAAATCAATACTTTCAAAATTAATTTAGAGGAGGTGTTCCAAATGAATTAAAAATAGAAAGAAGCAGGTATAAAGACTGAAAATAGTTCAGTAATGGGAAAAGAAGACTTCACAAATATCAGAGTAATTGGTAATGATGAGTGAAAATGAGAGAATAAAATTTTCAATAAAAAATAGAAAACAAACCCAGCCACTGATAAAACTGAGCACTTAGTTTGTCTTGGAATCAGGATAATATTAAAAATACTTAGTAATGTATATAATAGGGTCATTCAATTATCACAACAAATCAGAAAAAATACCAGTTATAAACAAATATGATCACTCTGGTCTTATTACATTGAATAGCATCCCTGTACAAAAAGTCTACATGGATATTAACCATGCAGAAAATTATGTTTTCAAAAGGAATATATCTCCCATAAAAATTTCAGAAGCCTTCTTAAAATCAAGCTAGGTAATATGACAAAGCCCTTACAGACAACAAATGTTTGATAATGTACAAATGCTATTTTTTAATCTCAGAAATTCTTCCTTTTTTACCTGTTGTAAATCAAGATATCAGTTCTCTTTATTCTTCTTTCCTTCGTTTCTTTTCCCCTTCCTCTTTCTTTCCCTTTCTTCATTTATTCAAAAAATATTTGGTAAACTTCTTATAATTAAGCACAATTAAAATAAATTACAATAAAACAATCCACACTTTTTATGCTTAATTTTCACCCTAAATATTTTGTCTACTCTTTAAAGTAGACTTGATATCTTTATGATAAAGGAATGGGAAATTAATAAATAGTAAGAAAAATAGGAATTTTGTTGAGAAATTAAAATGACTTGATATTCTAACATTTGTTAGCTAGGGTATGCTTTGCTCACCCACCTCCATGGATTGGAAAAAAAAAAAAAAATATATATATATATATATATATATTTAGGACAAAATTCTAGAAAAGAATTGTTTGATAACAAGGGCTTTTATATGAGCTACATTTCAACTAGTCAAGCAACCAATGGGATAATTATTAACATAACAAATCATCGCCAGGCTCGGTGGCTCAGCCTGTAATCCTGCGCCTTTGGGAGGCTGAGGTGAGTGTATTGCCTGAGCTCGTGGGTTTGAGACCCGCCTCGGCAACTTAGCGAGACCTCATCTCTACAATAAATTAAAAAAAAAAATTACCCGGGCGTGGTAGTGCGAGCCTGTAGTTCCGGCTACTCGGAAGGCTGAGGCGGAAGGATTGCCGGAGCCCAGCAGGTCGAGGCTGCAGTGGCCGACTGTACTATTTATTGGCAGTAAGTGCATTCACATTGTTAACGCAACCATCACCGGTGTCTATCACCAGAACTTTTTCATCTCAGACTGAAACTCTGTACAATGAGAGTAAATATAGATTAAATTAGTGGTTCACTTAAGAATAATATAATACATGGGGCTCAAAGTGCTTTTCTACCTCTTAACTACAGAATTCAGAATTCCTAGACTCAAAAACCATATCTGTTTTTTCTGTTAGTTTATGATAAAATTGAGCCCTTTATACTTTTTGGAATTTTACTTACATGTAGACAAATTACATCCTTTTAGCTAGCCACATACTTTTAGTAATGGTTAGTACTGCTGATGATCCCATGATAGACATGATAATGACTATCTGGTCCCAAGCATCTGAAATACTGTATCTCATTTTAATCTTCACAACAACTCAATGAAGCAGTTAATGCCCTGTTTTGTAAGAATGGAAATAAAAACCAAGGGGTGTTAAGCAATTTGTTCAAGACCACACAGCTGCTAAAAGCAAATTTAGGAACTGAACTCAGGTTTATGGCTCAAAAGCTCACACACATTCTTTACTGTTAACTAAACAATTTGATAAAGATAAACATTTTTTTCTGAACCAAAACTTTTTTGAATATATAATTTTAAATATGTTTCTTCTTTATAAAATTTTTTAATGGCAGTGTCTGTTTTAATATGAGTGATAGAAATATAATATTAAAGTAAATAATTTAAATCACCTCAAACACCAAGAATTATGCCTACCTTGTTATAAGGAAGAAAAAGTATTCAAAATGAAATAACATCATTGTGTTCATTTGTAAATAACATATTGCAGCCAACTGTTACTTAATTGCTCAGACTGTTGATAAATATTCCAGCCCTGCTGCTCTCCACAGACAATTTGCTTTGGATGAGTCCGGGCAATTCAAACAACACTAATTATAATGAAACCCCTTTATATGAATTCCTGTTTGTCGTAGGGCAGGAAACCCTTTTATAAAGGGTTAAGACACTTTTCTCTGATTTTAGTCTGAAATGTAACACCTATTATCTGGTCTCAAGTTATATTAGTTGAATGAATTTCGGTTTAATAAAAACGAATAAAGTTGTATATCGTGTTAAAAATATGTACTTCATTACTTTTACTGCTCATTATCCTGTCACAAATTGTGTTAATTTTATAATTTTAATTAAAAGATAGAACAGATGTGGAAGCTTTATTTTCATTGAAATAAGCTACATTGTTAAATGATTTACTAAAACAGAGATTTGTGTATTAATAGATAAATGTGTCTTTACCAGGGAAAAAACAACACTTTAGGAAGTTTTCACTATATCAAGGGATTTGCTGTAACATGATATCATTGTATGTATGATTTTATAGTGTTAAATGAATATTAAATGAAACAAAATTCCCAAGGATTACTCAGGAGGCAGCTAAGTACATAACATTTTGCATAGATGGTTGGAAGGCACAATTTTGCTCCATCACTGTATCCGTATCCTTGAACGATTTCGACTGAAGACAGCATTTCTTTGAATTTTTCATTAAACCAGACGTCTTGAAATATGAATTCCTTTTATGTTTCTGTGAGTTTTGGCTAAAAGAACCCCAGTGAATAAATCATACAATACTACATGTCACCAGCACTTGTGAATATTTCTGCTTTGTTATTCTATTCTCAGTAGAGCACCATTGATTATCAAACTCAGCGGAGAGCATTTTATGATCATATATCTCCATTAGCTCCTAGTTTGACTACCATAGATTTTTCTGGTTAAGCTTGCATTATGTATTAGGAAGCCTATCTCTTCAATACAAAGTTTGATTTCATTTTTCGAAGCCTAGAACTCTTATTATGTATTATGTATAAAGATTCTTATCTTTTATATGTAAAAACAGGCTGCACTGTCTTTGTATAACTGAAATGTATGCCATCTTTTTTCTTCTTGATTCACAGGTAGCATATTATACTATGATGATGAATCTCTACAATGCAATGGCTGTCAGGGTAAATATTTCTTCACTAGTTAAGCAAATGAAAAGTCAATTGTGCCCTGAATTCGCTTTTAATAAAATGAGCAAAGCAGAATAATGCAAATTTGATTGATATGCAAATGGAGAGAGAAAAGAGTATGTAGTTAAAAAGTTAGTTATGCTAAATAATCTTGGCAGTATTAAAAATTAGAGTAAAATGTAAAACATGTAATTATAAATGCTTATGTTTTAGAATGTTAAATATCTCTGAGCCATAACTAGGGAAAGACTTAAATATTAATGAAGCAATGTATTAGTTTCCATATGTCATATAGAATATATTGTGATAAATAGATGAACATGGTTCTGAAATATAAGATTCCTGCCCAATACAAATCAATTAGAAATTATTCATATGATTTAACAGTAATGAAGTCAGTTTCCAGCTTAGAAATTTTATTTCTATCATTTCTCTGTTCATTTTTATGTGTTATTTTCCTAATAGAACTCTGAATTTAACAATTATGAGGCTTGGACTTGGTTTCTGCACAGATTACGGGAATGGGCATAACAAAAATGTTATTTATTTTGTTTTAGGCAATATAGTAATAGCCTAACTGCTAAACTATTATGCAAGGGGAAATTTCATAAGTGAATTTCATTAATTTCCTTAAAACCTATATTGCCTTATTATATTCGCTTTCATTAGTATGTTGCTTTTTACTTCTGCAAATAATGGATTTTATTTTGGGTGAGGCATGGTAGTCAAATACTTTCTGAAACCTCTGTGTTAAAACATGGTGGGAGCCGGGCTCGGTGGCTCAGCCTGTAATCCCGCGCCTTGGGAGGCTGAGGTGAGTGGATTGCCTAAGCCCAAGGGTTCGAGACCCGCCTGGCCAAGTGAGACCTCATCTCTACAATAAATCAAAAAATTAGCCGGGCGTGGTAGCGCGTGCCTGTAGTTCCAGCTACTCGGAAGGCTGAGGCGGAAGGATCGCTGGAGCTCAGCAGGTCGAGGCTGCGGTGGCCGGGAGCGGCTACTGCACTCCAGCCTGGGCGACAGAGTGAGACTCCAACTCAAAAAAAAAAAAAAAAAAAAAAAAAAAAAAAAAACATGGTGGGTAGATTAACATTATTTTGATTATATATTGCTTTTGAAAGAGGTACTTTCCTCTGGAGGTGTGTGTGTGCTGGGGGCCTAGCCCAGGAGCAGTCTTCAGTATCTTTTCTGTCCACCTCTCTGCTCTCTAAAGTTTGAGAAAAATAAAATAAAATAAAGAATATCTCCCTGATTCTCATGATCTATAGGCATATAGTTCAGCTGCAGTGGGCTATTTATCTTTCTCAGTAATATTCATATAGGAAAACGATTTGATAGTCCTCTGATAGTTCTTTAGTCTGGACATTTAGGAGATTTTTATTCTTTGAGAAACTCTTCCATAGCCTTAACTTTTGAGTCTAAAAACACTGTTAGAAAATAGTAATAGATGATTGAGAATCTCAAGCAATTACTGATGAAACACTTCAACATCTCCATAGATCACTAGGGGAAGTCATAAAGATCGTTCCTGTGTTCTGTACTACTTCAGAGAAGCACAGAAGATGGTTAGAAAAATGCATACTTTTGTTTACTATTTAGCTTCAGACCTTTATATTGAGCTCTAATTTGGCTTGAATCATTAAGGTTCTTTACACCTAGACTAGGCATATCTAATAAACTTGAATCAATAAAAGCCCCTTGAAAGACAGAGTTTTTAACTTATTCCAATATCATGCTAAAAGTTCTATTTTCTAATAGCATCATCCAGTGTCAGTTTATCTTTGATTAATGTCAATTGACAACGTTAAATTTACCTGTCCAGTGATCCTAGAAAACAGCAAAGGTTAAAAAAATCCCCCCACTTTGTGTTTTAGAAACAGCTAACTGAAAAAACAAACAAAAAAAGTACCCTCTTTAATATGAATTAGTTAAGATATGCCCCACTTGTTTACTTATGACAAGGCCAGACACATCCCTTCCAAATTTTTCATTTTCTTCTTCTCTTGTTTCCTTTTTTTTTTTTTTTTTTTGAGTAGAAGTCTCACTCTGTCACCCAGCTGGAGTGCTGTGGCAAGATCACTGCTTACTGCAACATCGACCTCCTGGACTCATGTGATTTTTCCATCTCAGCTTACTGAGTAGCTGGATCTACAGGTGCATGCCACCATGCCTGGCTAATTTTTTGATATTTTATAGAGATGAGTTCTTGCTATGTTGCCCAGGCTGGTTTCAAACTCCTGGGCTCAGGTAATCTTGCCTTGGGCTCCCAAAATGCTGGAATTACAGGCCACCCCTGGGCAAATTTTCCATTCTTTGCCTCACAAATGGTTAACTGAACTGTGTGTCCCTACTGATCGACTGAAATAAAATGTTTGTTAACCAAACTATGATTTAGCTTTTCTTCCTTCTCCAGGTCCTTGGACTTTGGCCAGCATAGAGCATCTCCTTAACATCCCCTCCTGAAAGTAGACTGGCTTCAGGGTAAAACATTCTCTGATCTACTATTTAATCATGCCACTCTTTCATCCAACTTGTCCACATCAGATTCTTTCTAGCCTTGTTTACACTTTCCTACAAAAGAACAACTCATTTTGTCTAACTCTTGACGTGCTTATAAATCTCATGGTCAAAGTGTTCTTCCCATTGCAATAGTCACTCTCCGCCTTCCCTTTGCAATACTTCTTTCAAATAATGTCTCTTCCTACTAAATCTGCCTTCCTTTTTGGTGCACAAATTTCTGGGAGAGAAGAGTAGGGGTGGGACTACAGTGGGGATTAAAGTGAGGTGGGGGAGACTACAGCTTTACCTAAAAGTTGGAATCGCCTGCTAAAGATACTCAGGAATTTCTGTGAAAATATGTGGAGTATGTAAAGATTACTGTGAGAAATGTACAATACTTGTACAGTTGAAAGACTTCTTTTAGAGATTTGAGATGTATTAACTTGGTAATATGACTAAGTCACTTCATGTTCCTAAATTGAGGAATCAGGAATGAGTCCCACTTGCATAAAGGCCATCAAGTAATTTGCTAAAAAAGATTACCTTGCTGCCTTGGCTGATCATAGTGGTCAGTGACTAGAACTGAATTTATTTTTAAGTGGACTTCAACTAGTTTTTTTACAGGTGGTTTTTTGCAAGATGGTACTTCTAAAATTCTGTTTTCTTTAGGAGTGAGTGGCTAAAGAGACCAATGTAGCCCACATACCTTTGTATGGCACACATCTGAAGATTACAACCCTAATTGGATACCAGCAGCTGAAATTTTATTTCTAATAATGACAACTCTTCTCTTTCAGTTAATAAACTACTTAGTAACTTTGTTCAAAGTAACTACCCTATAAATGATTTAAACATGGATGGCAAATGCTTTGGAGGAAGAACCTCTAAGGGTAACAGACAAATACCAAAAATGTATATGGCCAATAATATCCAGACAGATAGATATGTACCCAAATCATGATGAGGACTTTCACATACACTATATAAGAAAAAACTTTATCTTAATTCGCTTCATGAACTGAGCCAATTGTAAGTTGTATATTTGGCTCTTGATTGCTACCATGACAATGAAATTATATTAAATTGTCAAAAAGGCTAGTGGAGCATTTCTGAAATGAGAGGAGTTTTACATATTTATTTATAGCCTATCCCTAAATATATGTCACTCTTTTGTGATGTCGAACAAATTATATGTATGTGATTTTCTTTTATGTAATAGATATTAATATCCTGATTTGCTGCATTTAGTTTTTAAAGGGTCACCTTTTCTCTAAAGACTTTACGATCCCCCTACTTCTGTAGAATTCATCACTCTCTCTTTTTATGTCCTATTTTGCCATCGACATACTTCTGTCATAGAACCTGTAACATTTTATTATCCTTACTAATTTGCATGCCTGTCTCCACCCCTCCCACACACACTGTAGGTCCCTTGAGGTTCAGAGCCTATCTTTTTTATCTTTGTATCTTTAATTCTTGGCTTATGTTAGGTGGTTAGATAAATATTTCTGAATAAATTGGTGAATACTGGCCCATTCTTTTCTAAACAAGGAATTTTAAAAAGTCCTTTACTTTTTCTCTAAATTTTTATGTACCCTTGTTTGAAGTTATTGAAGTGTTTGCTGGAGGATCTTTAAGCCTTTTTTGATGATCTGACCATATCATGTGATGTAGATAAACTGGACAATGGTAAGGTAAAGTTTGGTTAGTGCAGTTCATATGTGAGTGGAAGACTTCATGAGATTTAGGATTTTGCCCAAGTATCATAACACATACAAGCTTGAAGGAGGTTTGCTATGATATAAGCTGCTGTCAGAACCCACATTATGCCTTTACAAAACCCCTGTTGCTGATTTGCTGCTAGGCCAGTGACAGTCAATTAATACAGCAATAAATCGCTCAGTAAATTTTTATCTTAGCTCCTGGGGACCTATTCCTCTTGTTTCTCTGTGTGACACTTTATTTCCTTTTTAGTTTTCAATTTGACTTTACTCCACCTTAGGGTTCTGTTTTTCCTCCAGCATCTTGGCCACTCTGTTGTGGATCCCATTTAAAATTGGCCCTCAACTTTTATTTTCAGTTCTCTCTTTTTGAACAGCTTTTAGTGTCTTATACAAATGCCATGGGCTGATTCTGTTACTCAAGTCATTTCTCTCTCTGCCCTTTCTAGGTGTATAATTGTTTACCTTACACTGGTGTAAAACTGATCCTCCATTTCCTGTGTTAGTGAGCATGTAGGTAAGCACTTGAGTATTACCTCAGGCCCACCCAATACTGGGCTCAGAGAATCAGGTTCTTAACAATACTGTAAAGATAAGGGCAAGAATTATTTATGTGTAGAAAGTCCAACTAAACACATGCCCAGGTTGCAAAAGAGTACAGTTCAGTGGAATTATTTTATCCATCCTACGGTATGTTTCTTGTCCCTTTTTCCCAGCACTTTGATTTGTGGTTCTAGATATTTAGTGTTTTCTCTTGCTTGTGGCTTCTGCTTACTGGCTGACCCCATCCAGGAAGAAGTCTCTCATATGGAATATACCTGCCTCTTATATTTTTAGGGAGAACGTATCCCAAGACTAAGATTACCTACCTTCAGCTTCAACTTTGTTGTTGACATCCCCATTTCCTCAATAGAATGAGTCCAGATTCTGAAATTTATTACCTAAGAACGAATGGATACAGCTGGTAGATAGCTGAATGTACCTTAATCACGCTGACTGCCAGTGAGAAAACAATGATTTTTTTTTTTTTTTTTTTTTTTTAAGGGACTCTCCAAGTTCTGAATTTAAGCTAAACTGAACTCTGGCCAGGCTTAAGTGGATTCTGTTTTCTCATTCTCCCTCTCCCTGAGAACTTCCTATTTTATTTGTCCCCTCTTTTGGATCAATTCTCTTTTGATTTGGATGTGTTGAGATTTATAGAGAAAGAGTTTGGAGAGTAGATTAGCAAGTTTTCAAGAGCAAAATTTTAATGTCTTAGAGTGTAGGGGAATAATTAGTCCTAGTTTTTCCCTATGTGGGATACAACACTGTGAAATTAGCCTTTAACCGAATGCCCTGCAATTCTCCTAAAAAAAGAGTTCTTTGTTTCTTTCTTTAAAGTTTACGCTAGTTAATAAAACTGTAAAACTGACCCTCCATTTCTTATGTTGGTGAGCATATAGGTAAGCACTTGGGTATTACCTCAGGCTCAGCAAATACTGGGCTCAGAAAGTCAAGTTCTTAACCTAAAAAAATACAAGTTGCTAGTCTTTCCACTTCAACTTTATTTTATAACTATTTTATAGTGTTGTCTTTGTTGTAATTAATATGTTTGGCACAATTTATGATATATAATATTGGTTGTCTTATATCTCACAATTTATTTATAAGTAAGCTGTTTTGGCTGTTAATTTTTGAAAAAAAAGGATCTTTAAGGCTAGGAAAGAAAAAGATTGTTATACCACATATTCCTAAATCTTGATAGGTCAAAACCACTAGTAAACAACAATAATAACAAGAGTTAGCAACTGTATAACAGCTACCACTTTCCAGGTGCCATTCTAAGTATTTTAAATATTTTAACTTATCTCTGTAAGTGTTATAACCAATTATTTGAGGTCAGTATCATTATGGTTACAATTTAAAAATGAGGAAAAGGAATCACAGAAAAGTATCTTGCCCAAGCTCACCCAACTAGTAAGTGACAGTGTAGGAATTGAAATCAGGAGGCATGGCACCCGGATTCCTTTCAATTCTAGTCTCTTGTAGTCTTGCCTTTACTGCCAATCTTCTCCTCCTTTTCAAAAATACGAATGAGAACAACTATAGAAATCCTGGACTGAGCCTGTAGGGAAATTTTACTACTCGTACCCTATTTTCTTGGAAAACTGATCCCATGGCTCTAAACTCTAAATTAAGTGATAATCAGTAGACAAGTAAGTTGAGGAATCCCAAAACAGTGTCACACATACTTCCTCTTCTAGACAGAATTGGATAACTTATCATGAAAAATGTCAGCATGTAAAAAAATATTCAGGCAGTGGCTTTCCCATATTCCTGTTGCCAATATTAGGATTTGTCATCTATCATAGGTTAAACACCCTTCTTGCTACAAATTTAAATTAATTTTTGTGTAGCATGTAACAATGATAAAAAGAGAATCTGTCATTTCTTTCCTGTTTGAAGTCCGAAGTCCGAGGTGCAGATAACACAGATTTTTGTAATTCAAAAATCAATACTTAGTTGCTTTTGCACCTCCACCATGCCTGTTTTGGGTCCTGAAACATCAATGGAAAAGAAAAGGAGGCTTTAAGAAGGCTACACAATTGTTACGAGGACTGATATAGTCAACTGCTGTTCTCTCCTCTTTCTAAATTAATATTTAGAATATATCAGTCTTCAATAAACTAAACATAATGGGGACATATGATCTGGCACAGACTCTGGAAGTTAGCAAAGGTAAACTCTATGGGAAGTATCTGTTTCTCAGAATGCCTTTGAAAAACCTCCATTGTGTCTTCTTATACATCTTGAGGCCTTATTTACTTGTCTGTCCTAGGAAAACTGGAACAATATCACAGGATTGCAGATTTTAAGAAGTGTTGGTATGCAGCATCTTGGAGATCTCTCTTATATATAATACATTCCATCATAAGTTTTTATCACAGTTTCAAAGATCTATGAAGAATGAAAAAAATGGTAATCATCAAAAGCTTACAGTCGTAAAGAACTGTAGATATAATTGATTGTTTCATGTAGAATTCCTTTTACCCTGGAATCCTTGTATGTATAATACATATATATATTTAGTAAAATTCTGCTGGAATCCAGAGATTTTCAACTGATTCTGTATCATTGCATTTATTTTAAGTGATTTAACTTGATTTGAGTGCCCCAAAACAATTTAGTTCAGTTTGAAATGCTCACCTAATGGAAAATAAAAACTATAGTAACAAGAGGAACACTAGACTAAAGATCACTTAAAGAGAAAATTTGAAAATTAATATAACTTTATTGTCTCATTTCCCCTTAGAGCTCTGGGTCTATATAGTAAATGTTTTAATTTACAAAAATTAATCTAACTTGAAGCATCAAGTAGCTACTTGTTAGCCTCTTATGTCTAAAATATTAAACATGTAAGAAAAGATTATATGGAACTTTTCTTAAATACACACACACACACACACACACACATATATATATTCAACACATACCTAATTTACATATATAAAACACATACATATATATAAAGATTTATCTCAATCTCCTAAACTTCTTATATTACTATATTCATATTTATAATACTATGAAGGCATTTATGTTTAGAATAATGACCCCAAAACTGGCTAGATAGAGATACATAGGTAAATTAATTTAGAAAAAGAATATATTGAAGATCTCATATACAGGACATTTTGTTATGGTTCTGGGAATACGAATGAAGAACACACAGTCTTATTCACACAAAAGGTAAATTCAAAATGTCAGCCTAGGGAAGAAGAGAAGGGGCAATCTACACAACCCAAAACTTTTATCAGATGATGGTCAGGTATTTAAACATTCCATCACCATGCAAAAGAATATTTCTTCTCCCCTTCTACTACATATAGTACCAATAACATTGTGAAATGATTAAATAAATTTGTAGAGAAAAGAAGTATAAAGTCAGGTAGAGTGTGGAAACAGAATATTAAAGAGAAGAAATTGCATATGGAATAATTACTCAGAACCTGCTATTAAAAATATTTAGTTAAGGTTTCCATATATAGTACATACACATACATGTACTATATATATGAAATCATATTTTCATATATATATAAGTACATATAGTTTTGACATGACAATACTGTGATACCTAGAATGAAAACTTGGATTATATTTCTCTTTTTAAACTCCTTATCCTTGAAAATACAGTAAAATCAGCTTCTGTGCTCACTATATAGTCTTTTAGAATGTTGAGCATTCTAAAATTTAGCAGTGTAACTGAATAATGGAGTTTTGCTTCTATGCTGTCATATACATTTTGAACATTAATACTAGGTGGGTTATTATCAATGAATTTGTTTTAGATAACTTCATTTTAATCTTAGAAGAGACTTATTTTTCTCTCTTTTAGTGGCATATAGGTTACTATGGATTTTTAGGAAAAAAAGTAAACCCAATGGAAGGAAAATCTTTTCTATGAGCAGATGGCTTTTGGTATATCAAGCTTTTGCCATTTGTTTTAGTGCTTAAAATAAACATTATTTATAAGACCACTTACATTTTGATGTTACTTAATGAGGAATATGCATCATTGATTTGACTAGCTTAAGAGGTCATTTAGAACTTGCCCGTTAACAAGCTGTAATCTGCTGAGCACACAATGACTTTGTTTAAAATTATCTATTCAGAGCTGATCAATGACAATAATTGTTTTATACCAATCACTTTTGAAAGTTGCTAATTACTTTGAAGGACATGAATACAAGTCATTTCTCTCTCTCTCTCTCTCTCTCTCTCTCTCTCTCTCTCTCTCTCTCTCTCTCTCTCTGGAAGTTGTAACCCTTTCACCTTGAAATTAGAAGAAATGTTATCAAAACCCATCTTGTCTCTTGAAAGTACTTTAAAAAAATAGCTTATTCACTTCTATTGGAATAGCTACTGAACATTTAAGCAAAATTCAAGATGTCATTTATTCCTATAATAGGAAGTATAGTAGAATTTCACCTATATTGTGTCTTATATAAATTAGCTGTTGCTTAAGCTAGGCTCTTTATAATACTCCTTTAAAATCAAAGGACACACATACTTTCTCTTTTTATGCACTACATTTGTGAGATGTGTTTTAGTGGACAGATTGTGGACTTTTGAGTAGCCTGGGTTTGTGTCCTGACTCCGCTATTTCCTCTTTTGCTGGTTATATGACCTTGAGCAAATTATTTAACCTCAGTTTCTTCATTTTTAACATAAAGATCATGCCCTATTCACAAGAATATTGTGAGAATTAAAGCAGTTAGCATAATAACCTGGCATATTTATGGCGCTCAAGGGATTTTAGATTTTTCATTTCACTGTTGGCAGCTTCTTTACCCACTCCAATGATGTTTGTGAAAGCTCTTCTTACACACCCATCTCTAACAAAGCCACTTAAAGATTGATTGTATTTTAGTGTAGATGAGTTTTAATTTGTTACCTTAATCATCACTTACTCGATGTGTCCCTTAATACCCCATTTTCAATAGAAAGATTTATCTTGGAAAGGAATTTTAGCCTGACTTTGGATAGATATCCAGGGTGTTGCGGTTTTAGAATGTTTCCTGAAAGCATATCCATTGTACCCTCTCCAGATATGGCTGGTGCTGTTTCTAATAATTGCTGGGTTGGTAAAGAAAGGAGTTCATGTCATTGGATGATTTAGTGTTATTATTATTATTATTATTATTATTATTACTATTATTACTATTATTACTACTACTACAGGAAATTCTATTTTAATACAGATTTTTTTTCAGCCAATATCAGTTTTTGTCCTTTCAGACCTCTTTTCTCAGAATGGGCATTCCCACTACTCTGGTATTAACTCATCATAAACTACTTTCATTCCTCTTTTCTCTCAGTACTGCAGCCTGCATTTTTGTTTTCTGGTACATGTAATCTTATTTTATTTAGAATTTAATGATATTTTCATGTGATAGGTGTCCTTTCCTTAACACTATTTGGTATCTTAATATTTTCCCATGCAACTTGAATCACTTCTATTGCTTATGATGGATTTCCTGTCAGTACATGTATTTACAAGTGTTCTCTTTGTTAATAAAATTGTTACTGTATATGCAATAAATGTGTGCTGAAACATTTGTAGCTATCCAACCAGCTATATGACCTTAGGCAATTAGTTAACCTCTCTAGACATCAATTTCCTCTTCTCAAAAGAGGCTCATAATAATCTCTAATCTCTACCTCAGAATAATACTGTAATGATTAAATTAAATAAGCTAGGAAAATACTTATTTGCATGTATGATCTGCATATATATATTCCAATTTCTTCTTCTTTTTTATTAGAAGAGTGGTTTATATTAATTTCTTCTTTTTTTCTCTCAGTCATAATATGCTATCAGTTAAATTAGGGAGAGGAAGTTTCTAAATTGATTATGTAATTGTAGAAAAATTAATTTTTGTTTATTTAAATATTGATCTTTAAAATAAGATTATTGAAAAAGTTTTTAAAAGACACTTTCTGTAATTTTGTTACATAAGCTTGCTGTACTACTTAGTTTCACTTTCTAGAGTTAGTGTCTGTAATTACTTGTTCTTACAAGTTGTTGTGCATAATTTCAGTTATTTTGGAAGTTGACCAAAACACTTCCTTAGGCTCTTCACATTTAATATCTCAGCTTATAAAATGATTGTAAATTACCCTTTAATTGGTTATGTATTAATCCAGATAAAAATGAAAGGCAGGATTTCAAGTAAAACATTTTTCTTTATTTTTTATTGATCCAGAATTCAACTTATAGAAATGTTAAACTAAATATTATTTAGCTAAAAAGAATAGGCTTTGGGAATAAAACCCAATGGTCTAGGAGACAGTCTCTATGTTACCTTTTCTAATAAAAAAAAAAAGTGTAGAGACTATGTGTGTTCCCTTAGCCTGGCAAACTATGCTAAAATTGAGACTTCATATCCAAAAAGAGAATAATTTATACATGAATCATTCATATAGATATGTAAACTTCTGGAAAGTTTTTGAAATGAAGTTAAATCTTTATGCAAGGCTAAGTTAATATTTCTCAGTATCTGCTATTCCTTCTTCCTCTATTTCTTTAAAAAAAGTTTGGGTATTTTTTCCACAAAACTAATACCATACATTATTACTTTTTGTTTTGAGTTTTTTTAGTAGAGGTATTAGAAAAGATAGCAAAGATATTATATTAGCAAAGATAGAACTTACAGACATTGAGTGATTCTTATGATTACTGGGGCTTTATAAGATTATCTAGAAATCCACTTAAGTATGGTTTCTCACATACCCAACACTCCTCTCACTCCCCTACAGAAATAGTGTGATTATAGGTTTCAAGAAAAATAAAACTATTTGACTGTCAGCATTGAAGTGGGAGATATAAAGATATTATATCATTAAATATTATTTCATTGAAAATTACAGTTCACTTGTTTCTAATTCTATTTACAATGGTTAAGATAATGGGCTCTCTAAAGCCCTAATCTGATTCCTGGTTCTATCCCAACAGCTGTATAATTATGGGAACATTACCTAACCTTTCTTTTTAACTGTTTTTACATATATAAATGAGGTAGTATCTCATAGAAGTATTTTATCTTATAGAAGTATTCTAAAGATTAAATGCAAAATACAAACAAAATTCTTAGAATAGTTCCTGACATACAAGAATTTAATGAATGTTGGCTATTATTGTTATTGTTGAAGAGGTATTTACAAAATGTCATAATTAAGATACAAGATAAGATTTTGTTTAAAGATTTTGATACCACTGAATTTAAAAGCCCTTTTAAAAAATGTATTTCAATGAATGCAAATACAATCTTCAAGTTCATTAGTTATGGGAAAAAAAAGTATATTTGCCCAGGAAGTGGAAATGGTAGCTGCTCCCAGCTACCGCAGCCTCGACCTGCTGGGCTCCAGCGATCCTTCTGCCTCAACCTTCCGAGTAGCCGGAATTACAGGCGTGCGCTACCACGCCCGGCTGATTTTTTTTTTTGTTATTGTAGAGATGAGGTCTCGCCAAGTTGCCCAGGCGGGTCTCAAACCCGCGGGCTCAGGCAATCCACTCACCTCAGCCTCCCAAAGGCACGGGATTACAGGCTGAACCACCGAGCCCGGCTAATTTTGAATCTTTCATTGTTAATTTTATAGTGTAGTTTTTAATGACATAATCATAAGAATGAAAATAAATTATAATCTATAATAATATTTACTTTATAATATTTTATAATAAATGAGTACAACCTATATTTGCAACTAATATGCTGTTATATTAGAGGAAAAGCCCAAGACTGTATTTATTTATTTAGTTATCAGCCATAATTACCTTAATTTTGAAGTGCTATTAATGTTTTTACTGAAAATGTTCAATGGCATATTTTATCTTTTTATTTACATCAATAGATACAGAGACGATGGCGTGGCTATAAGGTTCGGAAATACCTTTTTAATTATTTTTATTTGAAAGAGTACCTGAGAGCTGTTTCAGAGACCAATGATGCAATTAGGTGAGTAGTACAATCATTAGTTTACTAGTGAAAATTTTAGAAAGATTGCTAAATAGATATTGATCAATACCCTACTTAGAAACACTTTCTAAAACTCAGTGATGTTTAGGTAGAAATTTATTGATAAGATATGGATATATGATTCTATTTATCTTCACTTATTATTGTTATACTTTAAAAATCTTGTACTCATCACTGTAAATTAGATTATTTATGTGTGTAGCTAACAAGATAGTTTAGTTTAAGTAAAATTGTCTCATAGTTAGATGGATTTATCTGTAAAATGATTCTACAGATGAAGTGTTAAATATGATAAACCTCAGATGCATTTTCAGAAACATGTTCAATATGAAGATGAAGAAAATATCATGGAATATGTTAAAAGGGACTGTTCTACTGTCAGTTTTTATTATTTTAAACACATAGAAAGATAGGACCTGGATTTAGGACATAGGATGACATCTTCTGTATATTCATACAAAGTGAAGGTATTACAATATTATCCAGTCAGCTTTTTCAAAGCTCTGTATGTAATTTTCATATTACTTGAAAAATTGTATTTTCCTCCTGTTATATGCCTCATCCTAATAACATAAATGGCCATATACATATAATACATTTTGATAAAAATGAAATAGTAATTAACAATATTTGGCATTTAAAGAATAGTTTTACTTTCAAAATGTTTTCACCATACATTATCTTACTCATAAAAGCCTGAACTAGAAAAAGAAAATGGTGACAAATTTTTTAAAAGTCTGAACCAGAGAACAAACAATTGACAATAAGTTATTAATTAAATAAAATTTTTGTCTGAGTTCCTAAAATATTATATATCACAAAACAAATTTCCCAGCAGTTAATTTTCTCACATGTGTTGTGGATATCAAAGAATCTGGTCTTTAGAGATTAACTATAAAGAATTTGTTAAGTTGATTTCTTAGGAAGGAGCAGTTAAGGTTTGAGATAGTCAATGGGTGAAGTTGGAAAACTCAGAAACATGTGAGACATAGGGAGGTGCTATTTAATTTCTTCCTGAAAAAAATCTGAAGTTCTAGAGACTGGCTGGCTGGCTACAAGTGGCTGATTTAATCTTGTCAGAGGAGCAAGTAGAGTATGCAAGAGAGGAGTATGAGCAGGGCTGGGACTAGAGTGACGCAAGTGAGGTTTTTAAAGTGTGAAGTTAAAGGAGGCTCCCTTTGTCAAGGTCATGCTGGTGCCAACTCTTTAGTTTCATAACCGTGAGGCAATGTATCCTTTAGTTTTGCATTTTAGGGGCCTTGCTTGCTTCATCCTAGTCAGAACACTGAGTAGAAGAAAGTCAAGGAGGCAATGGGTGAAAATGTAGTTTTGTGAAAATACTTATTTGACAGCTATTTCAAAATCATTCTTGTTTTCTTCTTGATTTTAATGGGAATATCTCTAGTCACTAGACAGTCTGGTATGTCAGTGCAGATAATTTGTTTTGGAGTGTTATTCTTTATCATATTAAAAAGCTTCTTTTTTTTTGAGACAGAGTCTCAACTCTGTCATCAAAGCTGGAGTGCAGTAGCAGGATCATGGCTCATCACAGCCTCAACCTCCTGGGCTTAGGTGATCCTTCTGCCCCAATCTTCAGAATTGAGTAGCTAGGACTGTAGACATGTACCACTACACCCAGCTAATTTTTAAAATAATTGTTTTATAGAGATGCAGTTTTGCTATGTTGCCTAGGCTGGCCTCAAACTCCCAGGCTCAAGCAATTCTCCCACCTCGGTCTCTCAAAGTGACCCACCGTGCCCAGCCACAAAGCTATTCCTTTATTTCTACCTCCCTTGGAGTTTTTTGTTTGTTTGTTTGTTTTTTTGAGTTAGAGTCTCACTTGCCCAGACTGGAGTGCAGTGGCCACTCCCGGCCACCGCAGCCTCGACCTGCTGGGCTCCAGCGATCCTTCTGCCTCAGCCTTCCAAGTAGCTGGAACTACAGGCGTGCGTTACCACGCCTGGCTAATTTTTTGATTTATGGTAGAGATGAGGTCTCGCCAAGTTACCCAGGAGGGTCTCGAACCCTCAGGCCCAGGCAATCCACTCACCTCAGCCTCCCAAAGCGCGGGATTACAGGCTGAGCCACCGAACCCGGCCCCTTGGAGTTTTTGAAACTAGGAGTAGAAGTGCTTTCCCATCATCTGTTGAAATAATTATATACAATGTTTTCTCTTTTTACCTACTGACATACATAGAAATATATTTTATTAATAGATATATTAAACCATCCATGTATTTAGGAATGTATCTGACTGGGTTATTGTTGATTATTCTTTTGAATTTTTACTAAATTATATTAGTATTTTAAATAGGATACTTACATCCTCTTTATAAGCATGATTGGTTTACAGTAGTACCCTCCTTATGTGTGGTTTTGCTTTCTGTGGTTTCAGTTATTCATAGTATAGTACAATAAGATATTATGAGAGAGAGAACAAGAAAGAGAGAGCAAGAAAGAGAGTGAGCAAGTAAAAGGGCACATTCACATAACTTCTGTGAAAATATACTGTTGCAGTTAGTTGTTCTGTTTTATTTTTAGTTATTGTGGTTAATCACTTAGTGAGTCTAATTTATAAATTAAGCTTTATCATAGGTTTGTATGTAAAGAAAAAAACATAGTATGTATAGGGTTCAGTACTATTGAGGTTTCAGGCATCTACTGGGAGTCTTGGAATGTGTTCCCCATGGATGAGGGGGCACTATTGTAGTTTTCTCTCTTGTATTGAAGTTGTCAAGTGTTGGTATCAGATTTTTGCTATATTTATTAGATAAGTTTTGAGTAGATTATATGACATGAGATGTTTAAAAGAAATAGTTTATATAAAACTCTTTAGGCCAAGAGCCTTTTGGGGAAGGTAAATATTTAACATTTCCAAATCTTAATTGAAGTTTTTATAAATCTATTAGGGTCCATTTTATTTATTTCCAGATAATTATTTAGTTCATTGACATTTAAAAATATATCATAATGTTATTTATAATACTTTAATTAAACTATGTATTTAGTTGTTTTATTCCATTGTCAGTTTTTATTTTGCTTATTTAAATTTTTGTCTCTTTTGTTCTCAAATTGTTACGTATCTATTTTATTATTTTTAAAGAAATACTTCGAATATTTTTCTTTTTACTTATTTTTGTTTCCAAATTAAATAATACATATCTATTGTAGAAAAACTGACAATACATATTGCTAAAAAAAAAGTAAACAGAAAGCCATTTATAATCCTATCACTCAGAAATAAACACTGTTAGCATTTTGGTCTATATTCTTTCATGTCTCTGCCACTTAATAGCTATGTGACCTTGAGCAAATTATTTAATTTCCCTTATCTTAAATCTCCTCATTCATAAAGTGGGAAAAATAATAGAACACTGCACAGGTTTATTATAAGCATCAATAAAAAGTACATATGTAAAATGCTTAAACAGTGTGTGGTATATCATATGCATTTAATAAATGTTAGTTTAATATTTTATTTCTATGTTTACATACACACGCACACACGTATATCTTATAAAATGGCTTGATACAATATGCTATGTTAACCTGCTCTTTCTTAATTTATAAAATATTATAAATATTTTCCTACACACATATATATATGTATATATATACACACACACCAATATCATTGTTCATAATAGATTTTTTAAAATATAAATTATTTATTGTTGGAGATGTGGATGTCCTAAATTTTTGCTATTTAAGCATTGTGTTATTTTCTTGCTAATACTATTTAATATGGAATTTCTCATATTTCTTGCATTTATTAGTTTGTTTATTGCTTTTTATTAATGAAAGCTTTTTGAAAAAGCTTTTAAATTTTTTATTTTACAAATAAATCAAAAAATCAGCCGGGCATGGTAACGCACGCCTGTAGTTCCTGCTACTCGGAAGGCTGAGGTGGAAGGATCGCCGGAGCCCAGCAGGTCGAGGCTGCGGTGGCCGGGAGCGGCCACTGCAC